>PVKH010045154.1:0-10530 GCA_004027955.1 Chaetophractus vellerosus | reverse complement strand
TCCTTATTATTAACAATTTGCACTAGTGTGGTTCCTTTGCTACAATTGAGTAAAGGCTGCTATTATTATTTGTAGTATTGTCTATAGTTACATTAGGGTTCATCATGCTGTGTCCTATGTTTGTTTTTTAAATTTTTATCTTGATAACATATGTACAATCTAAAATTTCTCCTTTAACCATGTTCAAATATACAATGCAACGGTGACAATTACTTTCACAACGTTGTGCCACTACCACCACCGTCCATTTCCAAAACTTTTCCATCACCCCAAATGGAAATTCTTTACCAGTTCAGGATTATCTCCCCATTCCCTAACCTCACCCCACTCTTGGTAACCTGTGTTCTGGAACCCGACTGTAGGAATTTGCTTATTGTAATGATTTCATATCCGCGAGACAATACAGCATTTGTCCATTTGTATCTGGATTATCTCTCTAAGCATGTTTTCAATGTTCATCCATTTTGTCTCATGTATCAGAACCATTTTTATAGCTGAATAATATTGAATTATATGTATAAACCACATTGTGTTTATCCATTCATCTTTTGATGAACCCTTGAGTTGTTTCCATCTGTTGGCAATTGTGAATAATGCCTCTGTGAACACCTGTGAGTTCCTGCTTTCAATTCTTTTGGGTATATACCTAGAAGTTGAATTGTCAGATCATATGGTAATTCCATATTTAACTTTCTGAGGAACTGCGAAACTACTTTTTCCCACTTTGAATACATCATTTTCCATTCCCACCAACAAATGAATGAGTGTTCCTCTAAGTCTACATCCTCTCCAACACTTGTAATTTTCTTTTGTCTTTTCTTTTTTTTAATAGCAACTATCATAAGTGGATAGGAAATGCTGCCTCATCATTTTGATTTACGTTTCCCTGATGGCTAATGATATTTAGTATCTTTTCATGTGTTTTTGGCCATTTGTATATCTTTGGAGAAAGTCTATCCAAGTCTTTTGAACTTTTAAAATTGGGTTGTCTTTTTTGTTTTTGAGTTGTAGGGTTTCTTTATGTATTCTGGGTATTAAATGCTTCCCAGATATATGGTTTCCAAATATGTTCTTACATTCTGTAGGTTATCTTTTGACTATCATGATGAAGTCCTTTGATGCACAAAAGTTTTCCATTTTGATGAAGTCCCATTTATCTATTTTTTTTCCTTTGTTCCTTGTGTTTTGGTGTAAAGTCTAAGAAACCATTGCCTAATACAAAGTCCTGGCATTGCTTCCCCATTTTTTCTCTAGGAGTTTTATAGTTTTCTCTCTTTGATCCATTTGAGTTAATTTTTGTAGGTAGGAGTCCACCTTCATTCTCTTAGATAAAGATATCCAGTTTTCCCCACACCATTTGTTGAAGAGACTACTATTGCCCAATTGAGTGGATGTGGCATCCTTTAAAAAATTAATTGGCCATAGATGTGAGGGTTGGTTTCTGAATTCCCTATTCCATTCCATTGGTAATCACCATTGTGATTACTAATTAGAATATGGGTTTTCAGTGACTGGGTTAGGGGTAGGGAATGGAGAGTTAATGCTTAACTGGTACAGAGTTTCTTTTGGGGGTGTTGGAAAAGTTTTGGTAATGGATGGGGTGATGGTAGCACAGTATTGTGAATGTAATTAACACCATTGAATTACACATTTGAATGTGGTTAAAAGGGGACACTTTAGGTTGTACAGAAGTTACTAGAATAAATTTTTTAAAAAAATCATGGGACTGTATAGCACAGACAGTAAACTTTAATGTAAACTATAGATTATTGTTAATAGTACAATCTTAATCTTTCATCGCAATTGGAAAAGGTACCACATTAATGCAAAGTGATAATAATAGGGAATACTGTGTGGGGAACATACAGGAACTTTGTATTTTCTGCATGATTTTTCTGTAAACCTACAACTTCTCTAATAAAAATACATTTTTAAAATGAGTTCCAAAAATGTCATATTTCTTGAGATTTTTATGTTAAGTAGTAATAGAAGGTTGTGTTAAATCATCCCAGTAAATTTGTTTTGGACGTTAAATATATTTTTAGCTCTAAAATATTTCTCTTCTCAGAAGAAAATTTATTACATTTAAGTGGTTTATTGCCTGTTTTGTTATATGATGTGATTCATTTGAATATTTAAAAGCATGTATTTAATGACAGGAGAATCAACCTGGAGACAGATCTTCATGTTTGTATATATAATCTTAACTGATAATTCATTTAAACTCTAATGCATATTTTTTATTATTATATGAATAGGTGACTTCATTTCAACATAGGCACCCTAATTCAGACAGCTAGCTTACGTGTTTTTGTCTTACCAGGAAAGGCATGGAGAGAGTAAGGGACATTCAAACAAAAGGGAATAAACTGTTGTGCAGAACCTTGGAAAGAGTTTGCAGCTTATGCCAAGCTAATATTGGTTAATAGCAACTTCTTGTTCAATGATAGAATCTTATGTTGCCACATATACTATTGCAATCCTTAAAGCACCTAAAGCTACAGGGGGAAACTAAACTATGACTGATAGAGTAAGAGTTTAATTTCACACCTGAAAAGGTCTTTATGGTTTTGGAAAATATGTTGTTGAGGGTGGAATTCTAGGTTGACAGTTGTTGCTTTATCTTTTAATACACTCAAGATGCCATTCTAATGTATTCTAGCTTGCATAAATTCTGATTATAAGTCTGCTGTCATATTTATTCTTAGTTTGTTCCTCTGTACATGATGTCTTTTTCCTCCATCAGGCTAATTAAGAGATTTTAGTCACTGCTCTTCAGAAAATTTTGACACATCTCAATGTTTTCTTCATGCTACTTCGGTTTGGGGTTTCTTGAATTTCTTGGTTCTGTGCGTTTTCAGTTTTCATTTTAGCCAGTGTGCCTTCAAATATTTATTGTCTGTCTCATTCCCTGCTTTCTATACTCCAGTCACATGTTGGTCAGGTCTACTGATATTGTCCCACACTTCATTGGTATTCTATTTTGTTTTTTAATCCGTTTTTTTCTCTCTGTGCTTCATTTTGCAATTGTTTATTTTGCCATGTCTTCAAGTTCACCATTTTAAAAATTTTCAGTGTCCAATCTTCTGTGACTCCTGCCCAGCATATATTTCATTTCACATATTGTATTTTTCATCTTTAGGTGTTCTGTTTTGGTGTTTTTTCACATCATCCATATATCTCCTCATCAGGTTCATGTTTTCCTCTACTTTTTGAATACATGGATTATATTTCAAAGCTCTGTTTAATGCCACTGTCCACAATTATATCATCTGTCTGCTTTCTGGCTATTTCTGTTGATATTTATCCTGGTTATGGGTCATGTTTTCCAATTTCTTTGCATATCTGGTAATTTTTTATTTAATTCTAGATATTTTCATTTAACATTTTTATTAAATAGATTTCTTTGTATTCTTTTAAATAATTTTGGGCTTTGTTCTGAGAGGCAGTTCAATTATTGTGATTAATTGTGAGGCTTGCCTTTAAGCTTTGTTAGGGTAGGTCACAATAGCCTTTAGTGAAGGTCTAATTTGTCTCATATTGAGGGGGAAATACCCATCTGAGGACTCTAATGTTAAAAGGTCTTTATTTTCTCTAGTTGGAATGCACACTAGGCCTTCCTTGATTTTAGCCTCAGGAATGATTCTGCACCTACTACTTTGTGGTGATGCTTTTCTTTCCTGGCCTTGGATGTTGTGATGGTTTGAAGCTTTATGGACCCCAGAAAAATCATGTTCTTAAAGCTAATCGATCCTCTGGGTATAAATGTATTGTAAGTAGGGCCTTTTGGTTAGGTTACTTCAGTAAGGCATGTCCCGGGGGGAGGGGGGGACAGACCTTAAACCTCTTACTGGAGTCCTTTATAAGAGAATGAAATTCAGACAGAAAGAAAGAATGCACCACAGAAGCAGGGAGAAAACCACGGAATCCAGAAGCTGAAGCAATGAAACCATGGAATCCAGAAGCTGAAGCAATGAAACCATGGAATCCAGAAGCTGAAGCAATGAAACCATGGAATCCAGAAGCTGACGCAATGAAACCATGGAATCCAGAAGCTGAAGCAATGAAACCAGCCGATGCTGCCATGTGGCAGAGGGGTTCAGGATCGCTGGTAGAAAGCATCACCTGAAGATGCCCTGGTTCAGACATTTCTCACAGCCTTGACCCTGTAAGCTTGTAAACTAATAAATACCCATTGTTAAAAGCCAACCCACTTCTGTTACATTGCTTTCAGCAGCCTAGCAGACTAAAACAGTAGTTTTCTTGAACACATGCATGCAACAGTACAGGAAAAGATTTAACATACCACTTTGCCAATCTTTGGAGGTATTGCTGGGTTTAGCTCCCTCTTCTCTGAAACTCCTTCCAGAAATCCTAGTCACCTTGGCCTTCCTGAACTCTGTACCATTTCTCCTCAACGCATCAGAAAAAAACCTTTTTAGATTTACCCACTCTGGGCAACTGGCCCCAAAATTCTGTATAGGCAGTGAGCTGCAGCACTATCAGAGACCATTTTATTTGTTCTATTATTTCAGTTATCACTGCTCTGTGTTGTTTTCTACCCAATGCCTGAAAAGTTGTTATTTTATATATTTTGCTGGGAGTCTAGTTGCTTGAAAAATTAGGGGAAATCTGGTCTGTTTTTTTTCTTCCCTTCTATTTCCTTTACTTCCTTTCCCTTCTCTTCCCACCTCTTTCTCTCTCTCCCCTTTCCCCACAATCCTCCCTCTGCCCCATCTAAACTGGGACTCTTTCTGTTTTGCTCATTATATTCTTCCCAGTACCTGCCCAAGTGGCTGCTATATTTTAGTGGCTAATATATAAGTATTGATTGATTGAATAACATGTGCTCACATTCATGGAGGAAGCTAGCTATAATACTGATAAACTTTAAAGGAACAAACAAACAGAAGTAAAGTAAAATATGAAAATCTTAAATATGATAATGTCTAGGGTTTGGATTATCTAATATCTTCTCTGTATTTAATATGTGAATCATGTACCTCTAACATGGACCTTTGTGAAGCAATAAATGTATATTGTACATTCTAAGAGAGAAATAATTTTCTAGTATATATAATTTATTGGATACTAAAAAATGTGGAAACTAGAGAATAGGAACCTGACATTTATTGTAAACTAAAATATTAATTTCAAAACAATTTTACTTATTTATAGCTGTGGTATCAGAGACTAAACCATACCTATAATGAATCAGTTCCCTGTAACTTAATTCATGTCCCACAGAAAGCGATTTCTGTTTAATTTGTCTTCCATTTTTCCCTGTGAACTTAATCTTGATGATAAACTCTCTTGATTAGTTTGAGTATTAGAAATTTTCCACACTTTTTTACCCCTTTGTTTTAATTAAAAGAAAAAAATAACTCCTTTAAGCCAACTTAAATGAAAGTTTCACATTTACATATCAGACACAGACAAAAGGTAGCAATTTTCAGTCTTAAAAAAAATCAAGAAAAAAATGATTTTCTTTAATTTGTTAAAATTAAAACAGGTACCTACATGTTCATATTTTATTTAGGTCATTCTTGATCATGAGGTTAAGCATTCAGTAATTCTGTGTCCAAAAATATAAATTTAACCATAGCACCACAGCTGCAAATTATAGAATTTGCCTTTGTGCCTGAGAACTTCTTTGAATGATCTAAAGGTAGGTGGCATATTCAAAAACAAATATATTTTAATTCCAATACTTTTTCTTGGTTTTTAAGCTTTCTTTTATCAATGTAACTAAAATAAAAACACATTTTTGGGGACTGGCTGTAGCTCAATTGGTAGGGCACCAGTTTACCACATGGGAGGCCCCGGGTTCGGTTCCCGGGGCCACCTTGAGCGGGCAGACTGCCTTGAGAAGGCAAGCCACCGTGGGCAGGGCAAGACCCGTGAACAGGGCAAGCCACCCGCGGGCAGGCAAAGCCACCGCATGGTGAGCTGACTTGGCGGGTCGCCACAATGGGGGGAGACAAGCAGACACAGAAGAACGCAAAAATGAACACAGCAAGAACAAGCAGAAAGAGGGGGATATATAATAAAAATTTTAAAAAATAAAATAAATAAAAAACCACATTTTTGTATCATGGGTAACACAGTCTATGAATGTTGCATTTAATTTTTTTGCCTATTATTTAAGCCCTATAATATTCAGGTGGTGTGTGCATTGGGCATCAGATTTCCCTTGGCTCTACTTTGTTCAACTTTCAATATGTGTACTTTGTGCATCTATTCATTCAGTCTACAAATATTAAGCACCTATAAATGCGCTTCCTGGGCTCCTATGTTTAATGTGTATTTAGGAAGACAGGTTGAAAATTTGTGCTCACATTGCAGTATAATGAGTAATATGGTGGGTAACTTAGAGCACTGATGGCATAACGGGATGGGGGAATGTAGAAGCCTAGAAGTGGTAACCAGAACATTTGAGGGAGGTGATGTAGATCAGGGTTGGCAAACTACAGCGTGCAGGTAGAATCCTCCCAGCGGCTTGTTTTTATAAATTACGCTTTATTGGAAAATGGGCTCACCCTTCCTTTATGTATTGTTCGGCTCCTTTCTCACTATCGCAGCAGAGGTAAATAGTTGCAACGGAGACTTCGTGGCCCAGAAAGTCTAAAGTGTTTACCACTTGGTTCTTTATAATATATGTTTGCCTATCTCTAATGCAGATAATTTATTCAGACAGTGTATCAGTGGAAGTCAAGAGCTTTTGATACAACTAGGAGAGACAGCAGAATCAAATATACGTAATGTTATGAGAGTTTGGGAGGCTAGACTGCAGAGACTGAAAAAAATGGAGCTCTCTAGTGATAGAAGCCAGACCTGAACATAGCCAATATCTTCTTCAAACAGTGCCTCTTCCAAAAAGCTTTTCCCGTATCTTCCCATCATTTGTTTTTGAAACAGATCTTTGTTACAATATCGACCACAGGTGACAGAGTGCTTTAAGAGCAGGCTCCATCCTTAGTCATCTTGGAGTCATTCTTCAAAAGTGTAGCATTGTCAAATAGTAGCTCTTCAGTGATCATTGTTGCGTATATACATAGATGAAATTAAAAATTTGTCATTAGCTCAATTCCTATATTTCAAATGTCTAAAGAAATTTCTTACAGGAATGTTCTTTAAAAAGCACATCTGACCAATCATCAAATGCTTAAAGATGACATATCACGCATAGAATATTAGAAATGGGCATCAGAAACTCAGAAAATGGAACATTACTAGTAATTTACTGAAAAGTCTAATACTTACACATCATAAGTATCTCAATAAAATAGCTTTCAAAAATGAGATTTATAATTCATTGCCGAATAACGGGTATTATCAGTACAATACCTGTTCAAAGAGTTTAGAAAATGGAGTGTACCCCTGGAACCTTTCCTAATTCCTAGACCATTTTTGTATCCTCAGCACTATTCCCCCATTTCCAAAGGAAAGGAGTCAAAATAGCTCTTGGATAAGATTTGTGATAGCCATTTTCAAGATGTATTCCAAAATTGGAAAACAGTCGTATTTGTTGTCTGGTAGCTCTATCTCCAGGCTTCCAAAATGCTGTTTTATGACATTAAGAAGAATGAATAGGCAAAACAGGTTAGAATAATTAATAATTTATTATATCAATATATTTGTACTGGGAGGACATATTCCAGAAATGGATTATATGGGAGGAAAGTGCTCCAGTGTATATTTATAATGAAGAGAGAATTAAAGCCATTACTTTGGGAAGTTTCATTTTTTCTTGTGATTTGTTTTTAAAATTATTCTAATCACTACCCTACTGTATTAGTCATGGTTATACAAAGAAACAGAACAGACATGAGATTTATTATAGGAATTTTCTCGTGAGACAGGGCAGCACGCAAGTTGGGAACTCTGACGAAGGTGTTGATGTATTCCCCAGGAAAGGCTGGCTGACTGAAGTAGAGAGAGAAATTCTTCTTGTTGACTGCTGAAATCATCAGTTCTCCCTTTAAGTCCTTCAACTGATTGCTGAAGGGAATCTCCTTTGTTGATTATAGTTGTAATCAGTCATAGATGCAATCAACTGCCTATTGATTTAATTCCATGAAACACCCTCACAGTAACAATGAGGCCAGTGCTTGCTTGACCAAACAATTGCACATCATAGCCTAGCTAAGTTGACAGGTGAACTTAACCATCCCAGTCCACCCCTGTCAACTTGAAACCCATACACATCTCTTTAAAACAGAATTAATCTCCTAATAAAAGCAATAACAGTCATACTTTTGCCTAACATAATTCAACTGTCCTGTGTACAACCAGAAATGCACTAACCCTTTCCCAAGAAGAGAATAAAAGTCCTTGGGTAAAATCCGTACTTTTTTGTAGGAAATGCAAATGTAATAATTTTTTATTAAAGAAATTGTGGGTTTAGAGAAAAATCATGCTTATCATACAGGATACACATGTACCTATTAACACCTTGCATTAGTGTGGTATATTTGTTATAATTGATGATAGTACATTTTTATAATTGTACTATTAACTATAGTCAAAGGAATATTCATGCATAAACCTGATATCCTGTAACCTAGATATTATGACATAAATTTAATACAAATTTGTTACATGTTGAGATATCAGGTAGAAAACAAAGCTATTTGCTTTGTGTATATACAAACATATTCATTAAAAAAAGAAAAAATACTTAAAAACATTTTAGCCCTCATTTCTGCAACTGGTCACATGGGCATAGGCCGTATTTACAGTTACCTTTTTCCACTACCGATTCCATATGCACTTACCCCCAGCTAGCACCCAAGCTGCTCTTTGTTCTTTGCCTGGTTGGGTGCCCCAAACTTTCTTTCCTGAAGGCTCTGCGCCATTATCAGTCCTGCCTGGATGGGGTCCTTGCAGTTTTCCATTGCCTTTAATCACAGGGCATTTTAGTAAGACACCCTAGCTGTCCACTTTTGGTTGATAAATGCATATTGTGGAGAACCATCTGTAAACCAGGCCCAAATTTTCTCTTCCTTAGTCAACAGACCATGGGAAACTCCCCCAAGAATGTGGGCTGGGATAGAGAAAGTAATGTGGCAGGAATAGGGGCCATGGACATTTGGGCTACTTCCTCTTGTAATTTACTTGTGCCTTCAATGCCTTTTAGAGCCCAATCTCATATATACCACTTCTCTTTGTGCTTGCCCAACTTTGTCTTGGTGGATCAGAAAACAACCAGTTCATGATGGGCAATTCAGATCCACGGTAATTTGGTGGCCCATGCTCAAGCATTCAGTCTCTACAAAGGCCCAGTAGCAGGCCAAAAGTTATTTCTCAAAAGAGAGTAGTTATCTGCAGAAGATGGCAGGGCTTTGCTCTCAAATCCCAGGGGTCTGTGCTCTGATTTTGCTATAGGGGCCCACCAACAGCTCCAAACAATATCTCTATTTGCCACTGAAACATCCACCATTGGATCTGGTGGATCATATGGCCCAGGTAGCAGAGTAGCTTGCATGGCAGCCTGGACCTGTTGTCACCTCTTGTTCCAGTACCTACTGAAAAGTAACAGCTCTTTGGACCACTCTGTAATTGGGCTGGAGAAGCACACCCAAATGAGGAATATTTTGTCTCCAAAACCCAAAGAGGCCAACTAAGCATTGTGTTCCATTTTTGGTTTTAGGAGGGGCCAGATGCAACAGCTTATTCTTTACCTTAGAAGGGATATGTTAACATGCACTATGCCACCAGATACCTAGAAATTTCACTGAGGTGGAAGTCCCCTGATTTTTAAGATTCGTCTCCCATCCTCTGACGTACAAATGCCTTTCCAATAAGCTGCTGCTTCACGTTCACTAGATCCAATCAACATAATGTCATCAGTCTAGTGGACCAATGTGATATCTTGTGGAAGGGAAAGGCAATCAAGGTCCCTGCAGAGCAGATTATGATATGGGCTGGAGGTTGTTATAGCCCTGAGATAGTACAGTGAAGACGTATTGCTTCTGGCCTGGCCAGCTGAAGAAAACTCTTTTTGTTGGTCTTCATTAACAGGTATCAAGAAAAAAACCATTTGCTAGATGAATAGCTGCATACCAGGTACTAGGGCTTGTGTTGATTTGGTCAAACAATGATACCACATCTGGGACAGCAGCTGCAATTGAAGTCATCACCTAGTTAAGTTTATGATAATCCACTGTCATCCTCCAAGATCCATGTGTTTTCTGCACAAGCCAAGTAGGATTGTTGAATGGGGGTGTGGTGAGAATCACCACCCCTACATCCTTCAAGCCCTTGATAGTGGCACTAATCTCTGCAGTCTCTCCAGGAATGTGGCAGTGCTATTGATTTGATTTGGAGCTGTTGGCAGGCCCCTAGAGGAAAATTTTTATTTTTCTTGGTAGAGACAGTTGGAGTAACTTCCACTTGGCTTTTCCTACCATGATAGCCCTTACTCCACAAGGCAGGGATACAATGTGGGAATTGTATGTCTAGCCCAAGTATGCATTCCAGAATTGGGGAAATAACCACAGAATGGGTTCAGAAACCCACTGGACCCAC
>PVKH010045153.1:0-10530 GCA_004027955.1 Chaetophractus vellerosus | reverse complement strand
ACATCTGCAAGGGTTCAGGCTTCCTGGGTTCCTCTCTTCCCGAAGCTTGTTTCTCTCTGGGCTCAGCTGCTTTGCTCTCTCCACAAGGCCAGCTGTAGACTCTCGTCTCTCTTCCTGGTGCCTCTGCTGTGTCTAATCAAGCTTTCTATCTGCTCCTCTGTGTGCTTACTTCCTGGGCTCCAGAATTAAAAACTCCAACTCTGTTCTCTGCCATGTCTTTCCTCTGTGAGTCCCTGCGCACCAAAGGGGCAGGGATGCAATGTCCTACTGATGTGGCCCAATCAAAGACTTAATCATTATTTAATCAAATAAAAGTGAAGCCTCTGAATCCAATATAATCTAATATGCCCAGAGGGACAGACCAATTTACAAACATAATCCAATATCTATTTTTGGAATTCATAAACAATATCTAACCGCCACACACTGGATATAAAATTCTTGGGTGTTTTCTCTGAGCACTTTATTTCATCCCACTGGTGGCTTGCCTCCATATTTTCTGATGAGAAATTAGTACTTAATCTTATTTGTCTTCCTTTCTACGTAATATATTGCTTTTCTCTTGCAGCTTTCAGAACTCCCTTCTTGTCCTTTACATTCAACAGTTTGACTATGATGTGTCTGGGCATATTTCTCTTCAAATTTTCCCTGTTTGGGGTTCATTGGGTTTCTTGGATGTTCATATTCATGTCTTTTGCTTAATTTGAGAAGTTTTCTGTCATTCTTTTTTTCTTTCTTCTCCTTCTGGTACTCCCATAGTGTGTATATGGTATGCTTGATGGTTTCTTGCAGGTCTTTTAGGCTATTTTCACTTTTTCTCATTTTTTTCCCTTCTGCTTCTCAGCCTGAATCATTCCCACTGTCTTATTTTAGTGTTCACTGATTCTTTCTTCTGCCAGTTCCAGTTTGCTATTGAAACCCTCTAGGGAATTTTTTATTTCAGGTATTATGGTCTACAACTCCCTTGGTACTGTTTGGTTCCTTATTAAAATTTCTCTTTATTGAGCATCTCATATTATTTATTCATTGTTTTCCTAATATCCTTTTGTTCTTTTTCTATATTTTCCACATCTCCTTGAGCATATTGAGGATTATTTTTTAAAGTCTCTGTCTGGTATAACCACAGACTGGTCTTCTTTATTGATCATTTCTGGATATTTTTCCCTCTTCTTCTTGATGGGTCATTTCCTGTTTCTTTTTTGTCTTGTAATCTTCTGTTGCACAATGTGTATTTTAATATTTTAAAGTGTTAACTGTGGGATTTAGTGTTTTATAACTAGCTCATGTTATGACAGAGATCGCCAAGTTCCAGGAGCTAACAGAACCAACAAATCAATGCACAAACACCTTTCACAGTCTTTGCAAATTGGCTTTGCATTGGCTGGTGCTCTCCTTCAGAGTTCAGACCTCCTATCAAGAAAGTCAGCACGTGGTAAATGCAAAGTGCAGTGTCCCTGTCTTTTCTGAGGCCGTGTCTTGTCCTGGGCTTGTGCTTGCTAGTGGCATTAGAAGTTCCCCTGTTTATAGGAATTTGAAAGTCCCCTCTGAAATAGACTTTCTCCCTCTCTGGAATGCTCTATTGTAGGACTTACAACAGGTAAGCCTTTGTCCCAGGCTGTTTGACTTGTTTCTTAAACTGCTTTAGCTGTCTGAAGACCTGGAGGGCAAATTCTGGGTGAGGGGGAAACCTAAGAGGAGTTTTCTGGGTCAGTCTTTTCCAGCCAGAGGAAGGCCAGGGACCTACAATTGGAGAACTGGCTAGCTCTACATTCTGCTGGGGATGGGCTCAGGGAAGGGCTAGCAAGGGTGCCAGGAGCTTCTCTTATGGCTTTCTTAAGCTGCATTTTCTTGATTTGGCACTTTCCCGGTTAATACAGCCTTTAACTGTTTTCCATAATTTTGAGGAAGGCTGCTGTCTTTAAGATTCTTCTCTTGCTTTTGTCTGAAGTGGGTTGGAACAATGGCTGTCCTCAGAGCCAGGCCCCCAGTGATATGAAGCAGTGAGTCTCAACTGGACTGTACATCCCTGGATTTTGGTCAACTAGGTTTTCATATTCTACTCTGGCACTATCAAACTGCACCAGGAACTGGGGTTGAGTATCCCACTGCTACCTGTTGTGAGGTGGGGTATGATAGCCACTGTACAGAGAGTGAAAATCACTGTTATTTACTACAGTTTACCAGCCTCTTCCTCCCACTCTTCCCTAGACACTGCACAGTGTTCTACTAGACTCTGGAGTTTCAAGATAGTTGATTCAGACAGTTCCTGCCAGTTCAACAGTTGTTCCAGTGGAAGGACTGATTCCTGTAGCTTCCAACTCCACTATCTTCCTCCCCAATCCTCCTTCTGACCATCTTTAAGTTGCCCTTGCCTATTTATACAGTCCTTTAACTGTTTTCTGGAGTACTGAGGAAGATGACTGCCAATTTTGGCTAGTTGTTCAAAGAATCTGTGAGGAACAGAACTATGGAACATCTCACTCTGCCATCTTGGTCAACTGGAAGTCCACCTCATAACTATGTTTTCCAAACAAAAAATTTCGTGAGAACAGTGGCATTGTTTTACATTTTTGCACATCTATTCAGTGTTTGGCTTGATAGAAAACAGCTGGATTCTCCTGTCTGTTGTAATATATACGTTCAGTTGAATAATATAAAGAAAATTTGCCTTCACATAGATACATAGTTGGAAAACGGAGAAGCATTTTAATCGCCTCATCATATAATTACAGGTATTCTTAGAGAGTGTACCAAAACTCAGTAAGTGGCAGTTTGTTAATGTGGGGTTTGAAATTACAGCAATAAATATTTTTACTTTATTACATTAAAATTTTTGAACTTTTCTTGAAAGCAGGGATCAAATGGATACTTGTACACCAATGTTCAAAGAAACATTATTCTCAATAACCAAAAAGTAGAAGCAACCCAAGTATCCATCTCAATGCTTGAATGGACAAACAAAATGTGGTACATACATACAATGGAGTATTTATTCAGCTATAAAAAAGGAGTGAAGTTCTGATACATGTGACATCATGGAAGAAAGTTGAAAACATCATGCTTGGGAAGCAGATGTGGCTCAAGTGATTGGGCTCCCGTCTACGATACAGGAGGTCCCAGGTTCTTTTCCCAGGGCCTCCTGGTGAAAGCGTGCTGGCCTGCATGGAGAGCTGGCTTGCACGGAGAGCTGATGCAACAAAAAGAGACAAAAAGATGAGAGACACAACAAACCAGGGAGCTGAGGTGGCTCGAGCGATTGAGTGCCTCTCTCCCACATGGAAGGTCCCAGGATCGGTTCCAGGTGCATCCCAAAGAGAAGATGAGAAGAAGAGAAGACAGAGACAGACAGCACACAGCGAATGGACACAGAAAGCAAGACAGTGAGTGCAAAAACAAAAAGGGGGGGAGGAATAAATAAATTTTTTTTTAATCTTAAAAGAAACAACACATCACACTAAGTGAAATAAGCGAGACATGTAGGACAAATGCTGTATGGTTTCACTTACGTGAAATATCTAAAAATAACAACTTCCTAGATACAGATAGTAGATTAGAGGTTAGGGGTTAGGGGAGGGGGAAATGGGGAAGTTGTTGGATAGATACAGAGCATTTGGAAATTTTGAAATAAAATTTAAAAATGATTATTAAGAAAATTTGCACTTTGAATGGATATTTTACCCATAAATAAGTTTGCAACTTGATGCATTCATCATTTGGAAAATATTGGTTCAATGAGTTATGCAGATCTTCCAAATGTTGACTCATTATACAATATCAAAAAAACATATTTTTTAATATCACCACCAATCTCATCAGAAAAGTACCTAAACATTGGAAAGCTATCAGCATTGGCAGCAAATACTATTATTAGTTTTCTGTGAAGTGACTCACTCACTTCATTCATTTTTGAGAAACTGTTGTCCATAGTTGTCAATTGTTCCTTCAATAAATATAGTATTCCATGAAAAAAACAGTAGTTCAACTCACCACTCAAGTGCTTTTTCTGGAGACAACCATAGTACTTCTTTAGTATGCATAAAAGTATCCTATGTGTACTTCCCAATTCACCACACTGAATATTTTAAAATGTGTACTCAAGTTTCAAGATTTAATATGATTAATATATTTTACTATTTCATCAAGGACATTTTCAGGTGAAACTGGCTTTGCTTTATTATTATTATTATTATTTACTTATTTTTATTGCAAGTGTGTGGCAGTGAAGAATACAATGATTATTAGTACAGTTTGGTGCCACAAACTTGATTCATGCTAAAGCACCAGCAGTTTTACCCACCATTGCATTTATACCATCAGTGCAAATACCAATACAATGAAAAAGGCAAATAATGTTTTAGTATTAATATGAAAGTAGCTTTGACCTGGAAGATCCTCTAAAAGGATCTTGGGTACCTCCACACTTTAAGAACTGCCACTTCATGCATTCTTTCCTCCTGGCTTCCTCTGTTCTTAGTACTTACATTTTGGCACTCACCACAAAGGATTGCCAACCCCATTTTCATGACTTCTCTATCAGACTAGGAGCTCTTTGAGCACAAGGGATATATCTTATTTGTTTCTCTCTCCCCAAGACTTAACACAGGACCTGGGACCTGCTAAATGAATAAGTTTGAATGAATTAAAAAATCCTCATAGGAAAGCAGATGTGGCTCAAGCAGTTGGGCACCTGCCTACCACATGGGAGGTCCTGGGTTTGGGTCCTGGTGCCTCCTGGAGAAGGCAAGCAAACAATGAGCAGACAGACAAGAGAACCATCTGGGGGAGGGGGAAATAAATAAAGAAAAATAAAGTAAATAAATCTTAAACAAAAAACAAACAAAAAAACTCATAAATTTTTTCTTGACTCCCTTTTGGTGGTGTAGAAACTGGGCTCAGGGCCCTGGTCACTGACCACATTTCCTCTCCTGACCTTTCCTTCTCACCAAGTTTATCCATATTATTATCCATCATGTCTAGGAACATGGTAGGCACTCATTAAATGCTTATTGAATACAAGCTGCTCCCTATGATGTTTGTTTCCTGTTCACAATGATTATTTCTTATTTATTACCCAAAGGATAAATGCATGTGTTTATCATGTGGTGGTGGTGGGGGGAATAATTTAAGAAGGGAAAGCTAGAAAGTTCCCTCTGAATTGTGGAAGACAAAAGAAACCTTTCAAAAGTTGGACCTTGGCTCACAAATACTTTTCCCACGGTCTGCTAGAGATCTCTCTTTGGGAATTTTCTGGCCACATCACAATATTCATCCACTCCATTTGGCTGTAGACTAGTCAATGGGGAAGGGGATTATTATTTTTAGAGTGCTGAGTGAAAGGTGAAAATGAAAGGGGAAACTACTTTGGCAGATGGTAGGCCCTAAAATATTTGAGTTTTCTTTTTGTACATAAACCCAACAGTTGCCTAATGGATTCATAAGTTATAGCGCAAATGACGTTACATTGTTTATCTGAAGAGTTTGGGGGTGGGGCAAAAACCTTCATTAATTAGGACTTCAACATTTCTTTTCAAGCATGCAGATTTTTCATAGTTGGTGGTTTTCAAGGTCTGGATAGGGACGTTCATGCTTTAAACTGATGGGTCAACTTTAAAAAACAACTATTGATTTGCTGATTTTTCCCCCTTATTGAGAGCAACAGCAACTTTTCAGATGGCTGATTTTCCCTTATTTTTAAATTGTGAAGTCTGACTTACGAGCCACAGTTAATTTATTGATTCAACAAACATTTATCGAGTGCCTACTATGTATTAAGGACAGTTTCAGTGAACAAAATAAAGCTCCTTCCTTCATGGAATTTACATTTTAGCAGGAAGAGGCAGTGGAAATTATACAGAATGTTAAATAATAAAGTATATTGTACGATATTTTAAAAGGTGATAAGTGCTTTGAGAATAAGAAAAAGTTGGGCTGGGAGCAGTGGCAGAGGGAGGGAGAACATCACACTGACAGCTATAAGGTCTTAATATTTTACAGAAGCTATCAAAGTTTGGGACTTGTATCTCATTTAAATATTTCCACGACTGTTTAATCATTTTGGGAGCAAATACAAAAAGAACAGTTGACATCAGTGAAAATGATGGAGTAAGGTCCTCTGTAAATTCTCTCATCCATAAAAATGAGAACACTGTCAAAACTGTTAGAATCGGGGCCGGCCATATAGCCCAGTGGATAGGGTGCCAGTATACCACATGGGAGGCCCCGGGTTTGGTTCCCGGGGACCTCTCCTAGCGGGCAGACCACCTTGAGAAGGGCAAGCTGCCATGGGCGGGCAGAGCTGACGTGGGCAGGGCAAAAAGCTGCCACGGACAGGGTAAAGCCACCACGGGCAGGGCAGGTCACCCATGAACAGAGCGCAGCCAGCCACCCGCGAACTGGAGCAGAGCCGGCCGTGAGTGGAAGCAGAAGCCGCCCACAAGCGGGGCAAAGCTGCCTGCGCGGTGACCGGTCTCAGCGTGTCGCCGCAATGGGGGGAGACAAAGCAGACAGAGAGGAACACAAGAATGGACACACAGCAAGAGCAAGCAGAAAGGGGGAGGGGGGGAAATGTAATAAATAAAAAATAAATCTTAAAAAAAAAGTGAACTACTTAAAAAAAAACTGTTAGAATCAACTTTTTTTCAGGACTCTGGAAATTAATCAAAGACTCTCAGCAACCTGGGGAGCATTTATTCAAGACAAATGGATGAATCTTGGTAAGAATAGTGAGCTTTATGGCATTTTAACTTGTCCTATTCCTATTCCTTCCTTCCCAGCTCTGGGGTAGCCTTGAAAGCCAACACCCACAATCAACAGTGAAAACCAGTAGCCTGGAAGCTACTGGAGGGGGCAGAAAGGGATTGGAGCTCCTTCAAAGCCCCATTGTCAGAGACTTGTCATTATTTGACCTATCTGGTGGTTCCCTGGAAGTCCCCCCTCACAAGGCTGTCTTTATTTTACCTCAGAACTGACTCAGTTTGAGCAGCCTTCCCCCCTGGGGTCAAAAAAACCCCAAACAGAGACAATTGTTTAACAGTCGCTGGAAGTTGATGATAACAGTTAAGACAAACAATAGGCTAGTGAGAAAGCTTAAAAAGAAAAGCTAGAGAATGAGATATCCATCAGGAGTTTTGAAAAGCTCCAAGGTATTCCTGGGAATCTAGAAGGTCACGGTGTATGTGTAGGACTGCACATATGCCTAGGGCTGTATGCATGCTCAGGAAAGATCCAAGAAAGCCCTAAGCTCTCCCCTCTGGCTAGCTTTAAGGATCAGTGCAAACAGGAAGTGAAGGCTAAGGAGGAGTTGCAAACTGCCTGGCTGACTGTTGAAGGTATCCTCTAACAGAGAGACCCCTGTTTTCAGACATTTAAAGAAATCTCTGTCTAGCTATTAGCTGAACTCTGAGCTAATGCATGTGACAAAGAATACAGACTTTACAAAATCGGGTCAGAAAAGTCACTAAAGAAACAAACAACAATAACAACAAACAGCAACAACAACATATCCTGAAGAAAAGAAAACCTGGTTTTCAGATTTGCCATGTTATATTATTATTATTTTTTGTATGGTTGTGTCATTGTCTTTTTGGTGCATCGCTTCGCCGTGCAGGGGCCTGTGCCTCTCCACACTACACAAGTCTGGGATGCCCTTTTTCTTTTTTTACCAGGAGGTCCCGTGGATCAAACTTGGGTCCTCCAAATGGTAAATTGCTTGAGCCACAGCTGCTTCCCTTATATCATTTTAAAAGTCCATTTTTCAAAAAAAAAAAAATTGAGGCAGGCTAGATAGGGAATCAATAGACAAATCTGGAACCTGGCAAAAAAACTGCCACCATTGAACACGTGACCTTTGCTACCCCCAAGATGGCTGCTAGAAGACCCTTGTGAGAACTCCCATTCAGAACAAGATTTCCTCCGGAAACCAGGAGAAGTCCCAGATATTCTCCAGGGGCCTTATCATTGGGCCCTCCCAGGGGACTTATGGGTGGGATAATCAATCAAAACAGCAAACAGCTGGGACTCCTCCCCTGTCATTAGCAAAGGTGGAATAATTAATGGTTTAAAAGGCAAAGTGCTAAAGCCAGATGGCCCCTGCCCCCTGTTCTTGCCTTTTCCCGCCTTCTCTTGCCTTCCTCCCCTCTGCCTGGAATAGCATGCTAGTAAAACCTAGGCATTGGTAATCTGTAATGGGGAATTGTAGTCTGTAAATCAGCCCTCTTTATCATTTTTCAGCCCTTTTCTCTCTACCTGGGACCCATAATCTGTTATTTTCTCCCATTTCTCTTCCCACCTTTCCTTAATAAATTACTGGCCTAACTAACCTGGCTTGCTCTTGAAATTCATTTCTTGTAGCTTAGCCAAGAACTTAGAGAAAATCCAGCCACAAAATTATGGATGTGAAAAGAAACAAAAAAGTATGACCCAAACAAAGAAAAAAATTATAGTCAATAGAAAATGAACCTGAGGAAGCCTAGATGTTGGACTTATTAGACAGAGACTTCAAATTAGCTATTTAAAATATATTTAAAGAACTAAAGGAAACCATTTCTAAAGAATGGAAATAAAATGTAAGCATGATATCTCACCAAATAGAGAATATCAATAGATAGAAATTATTTAAAAAAAAAAAGAAATTCTGTAATTTAAAAGTACAGTAATGAAAAGGAAAAATTCACTAGAGGAGCTCAACTGCAGATTTTAGCAGGTAGAAGAAAGAACCAGTAAACTTGAAGATAGGCCAATTGAAGTTATCCACTCTGAGGAACAGAAAGAAAAAAGGATGAAGAAACATGAAAAGAGCCTCAGAGACCTGTGGAACACCATCAAGCCATACCAACATATATGTAATGGGAGTCTCAGGAGAGGAGAGAGAAATGAGCAGAAAGAATATTTGAAGAAATGATGGTTGAAAATGTCACAAATTTGATGAAAAACATTAATATACACATACAAGAAACTCAGTGAAATTCCAAGTGAGATAAACTCAGAGATCCACATACACTGTAATCAAACTGTTAAAAGATAAAAACAAAAAGCAAATCTTGAAAGCAGCAGGAAAGAAGTGACTCAACACTTACAAAAGATCCTCAATAAGATTAGCAGCTGATTTCTCATCAGAAACCATGGAGAAGTCAGTGACATGGTAAAGTGCTGAAAGATAAAGTCTGTCAACTAAGAATTCTTTTTTTTTTGTTACATATTCCCCCCTCTTTCTGCTTTCTCTTGCTTTGTGTTCATTTTTGTGCTCTTCTATGTCTGCTTTTTTGTCTCTCCCCGTTGCGGCAACACGCCGAGTCGGCCCACTGCGTAGGCGGCTTGCCTGCTCGTGGGCAGCTATGTTCCGTTTTGCGGGCGGCTCGGCGCCATTTTTTGTGGGCAGCTTGGCTCCGTTTGTGGGCTACTTGCCCTGCTCCTGGTGGCTTTTTTGCCCTGCCCATGGCAGCTTTGCTCCACCCACGGCAGCTTGCCCCCTCAAGGCGGTCTGCCTGCCTGGAGAGGTCCCCGGGAACCAAACCCGGGGCCTCCCATGTGGTGTACCGGTGCCCTATCCACAGGGCTATAGCTGGCCCCAACTAAGAATTCTATATCTGGCAAAACTATCCTTTGAAAATGAAGGAGACTCAGCAATTCCACTCCTAAGAATTGAAAACAGGGACTCAAACAGAAATTTGTACATAGTGTTCATAGCTAGCAAAATGGTGGAAATAACCTAGGTTTTGTCAACAGATGAATGTATAAAAAAAATGTGATGCATACATATGGTGGAATATTATTCAGCCATAAAAGGGAATGAAGTTCTGATACATGCAACAACATGGAACAGCCTTTAAAATATTACGCTACACGAAATGCACCAGATAGAAAAGGACAAATTTTGTATGGTTATACTTATATGAAATATCTAGAATCAGCCAAATTATATATAGAGAAAGTAGAATACAGGTTACCAAGAGCTGGGGTGGAGGATGGGGAGTTATTGCTTAATGGGTACAGAGTTTCTTATTCTTTTCCTTTCATTTCAGGTCAGGTTTTATTGCAAATGAGTTATTAAAAAAAGGATGATTATCAGAGTTGTTTGAATTTCCAGATTGCAGAAAAGGTATTATGCACCTGTATCTAGCACATAATAGACCTAAGTAGATACTCAGTGAATTTTATCATT
Organism: Chaetophractus vellerosus; assembly: GCA_004027955.1. Lineage (NCBI taxonomy): Eukaryota > Metazoa > Chordata > Mammalia > Cingulata > Chlamyphoridae > Chaetophractus > Chaetophractus vellerosus. The sequence goes on along the minus strand of PVKH010045153.1, from coordinate 371 downwards.
AGGGTCCATTCTCTTCTCATGACATTTTTTTTTTTTTTTAATTAGAGAAGTTGTAGGTTTACAGACTGTTTTTTCTTGGGATGATAAAATTTTGGAAATGGATAGTGGTGATGTTGTGTAACATTGTGAATATAATTAATGTAACTAATTGAATGCTAAAAATTTTATGTTGTGTATATTTTACCATAGTAAAATAATAAAAAAGGAAAATTAAAACATCCCCAGATAAGCAAAAACTGCAAGAATTTGTTGCTGGCAGACCTGTCTAAAAATAAAGAGATTGAATAAATAATAATAATAATAAAAACTTCCCACAAAGAAAAGCCTAGGCCTAATGGCTTCACTTGTGAATTCTACCAAACATTTAAGAG
>PVKH010045152.1:0-10529 GCA_004027955.1 Chaetophractus vellerosus | reverse complement strand
TTCACAAAGGCATGAGAATCAAAGGGCTGACAAGTTTTAAATATGGGCTGATTCCTCAGAGATGGAACCTTTTCAGAAATCAATCAACTCCAGATTCATGGGGCTACCTAACCAATAGTAAATGCTTAACTCTTCTGTCATTCTTTATTATGAAACTTCTAATTCCTACTTCAGGAATGGCATAGGTATTCATTTATGTTCAACAAATCCTCTTTTCCTTTCACTTGTGATTGACAACACAATCCCAATCTCCAATATTTGCTCAGCTTGATGAAAACCTTTGTCATTCCTATTCACCTGACACAGTATTTTAGGATCTTTGTGATTTTGCTGTGGATACTTCATATAAACCTACTCCTACACAGCAAATTCTGAAACATTATTCAACTAAAGTTTCAATAATACTGTTTCAGTCTCCTAGATTTTTAAACAAATGCCATACAATGGGTTGACTTAACAGCAAGAATTTGTTGGCTCATGGTTTCAGAAGCTAGAAGGCTTGTTTGCTTCATGGGTCAGTATTTTCCGGCTTGCCAGCAATCTTTGGGGCTCCTTAGCTTTTCTGTCACATAACAATGCCCTGGTGGCATCTTTTCCTCCCTGTTTTGGGTTCCTTTGACTTCCAGCGTCTTCTTGCTCTCCGTGGCTTCTCCTTCCCCATGCAATTTCCTTTGTTTATAAGAACTTCAGCTACATTGGATTACAGGGCACCATCGTTTGTTTGGAAACACCTTAACTAATAAAATCTTCAAAGGTCCTATCTACAAATAGGTTCACACTCACTGGGGATATGATTCAATCCCCAACAATGCCTATATGTACTAGTGTATTAATAATGTCACATAAAAATAACATTGAATTGAAATATCCAAACAATGTGATCAAAACAATAAACAGTTTCTGAGCTTATTTTTTACCAACAATAAATACCAAAAGAAATTTAGCAATAACTGATTAAAGGTTGTAAGAATTTAACTTAACCTTTGACCTAAAATTAGCTTCAAAGCATTCATCTCAAGGAAATAAATACAAATCTATGGTGGGATTGAAGTTCAAGCCCTCATCATAATAACAAAATTAGGAATACCTGTCTAAAATGGGGCTATATTTAGATAAAATATAGCAGAGTACAATTAAGTTCAATATAAATAGTAAAATGTTTACAGAAATATTTATTTGCGTGGACTGTTTTTATGATATATTGTTCAATGAAAATAAGATTACAAAACTGAGTGTGTATTTGACTTTGCATTATATTTAAGAATAGATGCACAACAGACAGTTGTAAAAGTTATGGAAATACATTTTAAAGTGGATATTTGTGGAGTGAGATTTAGGGTATGAAGTATGTAAATTTCACTAACTTCATTTTCTAATTTATAATCAATTATTTTTATAGTAAATATATTGTAAAAATTGAAAACATTTATCTCTGCAACAATATTAAATGTTGTGATTTTGAGAGGGCTAAGCATCTTTTTTCCTTCCTCATTCTTTGTGTGGGTAAAATGAGAAAGGGTAAACACATTTGCTTTCAATAGTTCTCCTTGCATAAAAAATTGCCACATATTAAACTGTCAACAATTATCAAAGGGAAAGCAAATCTCTTTGATAACTGCCTAGCAAAATGTCACCTTGGGATATTTGACATTTTGATATGATCATTGATAATTGTTGTGAAAAGCTCAGTAAATTTGTAAACCAGGTGCAAATAATGTGGCATAAAATGTTCATTATGCAAATTAGATGGTTTAAATCTTCGCATGAGGCTAAAGTGTTTATACTAAAGTTGAAGGCATTTATTTTCTTCCCACCTAGCTGCACCCAAATGCAGAGCTTTCTAATTTTCTACATGTTTAGAAACCTATTAATAATGCTATACAAACAAATCCACGGAATAATATGTGATTGTTTTAGTTATGATATCCAAGCGGCATGACAGAAGAAAAAGGTTTTAAGATAAAAAGACTTATACATAATTGTAAAATAGGAAGGGAACTTAGTAATCATAAAGTTTCTTGCTTCCAATCAATGAGGAAACTGTAAGCCAAAGTGATTGAACATCTCACTTAAAACTTCACGATTTGTGGAAGAATTATACTATAGTGGTGACACAGATTTACTTACATATTAAATTGTATTTGCAAAGAAAATGGGTTTTCTTTATTTCTTTGATGCTTATCATATCTCCTTCATGAGTACCTACTATTCTTGGGATGTAGTGGACGTCATAATGGCCAGTCCCTGTAATCTCTGTCCAAACAAATAACCATGTCTTTTGGTAACATAGACTCTTCGGTAGATATTGTTTTTCAGAACCCATGTGATCCTTTTCAATTGGTCCTCTTGTTGTATGAAGAAGTGGTGAAATCATCATGATCTCAGGTGGCATGAGAGAAGAGGTCCACATACACACAGTAGTCCTCTGAATCCTTTGTGGTATCTGATCTGCTCCCATTTCCAGGATGATGACTAGGGAGGACATATTTGTGTCCTCTGCCTTTTGTGAGATGATGATATGCTAGCACTCCTTGTTAGAGACCATAAAATGCCTAACCATTTGCCCAAGGTCACAAATTATTCTCCAAAAATGCTCTTACACTTCGACACACTTCTAATTTCCCACAGAAATATGCAAGCATGTTGGATCTCTTCCATGACCTTGCACTGGCCTTCAAGAATAAAGAAAGGATAAGTAGAGAAAAGGAAAGCTAATCTTAGTATACTACAAGCTCAACTGTAAATAAAACTTACATCATCATTATAAAACCTCAGACTCATATCACTACATATTCTCCACCACTCTTGTGCTTTGAAATGGCCTCTTGCCTCCTGCTTATGGAAACTTATATGCCCAAAGCTTGTTTTCAGTCTTGAATATTTTCAGTTTTCTTTTGTGAGGGAGGGAATGCGAGCTTGTGGTTTTTTTGGTCATGTCATTCTAGCAACATTTTTAAACTTGTAATTACTATCTTTTGGTCAAATTTTCAGAAACTTTATCCAAATTTCTTCTCAAATTTGTTGTAATTCTCTGCTTTCTCAGCACCAAGTTTTTCCTTCTCAACTTAATGGTGATTGCCTTGAAAAGAATATTTAATATGTGACTTTCAGCAATTTTGAATGGGGATCTGCCTAGAGGTAAAGTCCAGTGGCTTGGAGGAGCAACGCACAGATCATTTCATCCCAGAGAGTAGACTCAAGGGTTAATTAAGACCTCTTCCACTCCCAGGATAAGGAATCCTCACAACATCAGCCCAAAAGAACTTCTTAATTGCTATTGAATACCACTAATGTGTTTCCCATTTTTCTCATCTCAATGGAACATTTTGTTGGGGTTATCCTGTCCCTATCTTTGTATAATGAAGGTGTATATGGAAGACTGGTATATTACTTGCTTTTTAGTTATTGGTTCCTAGAGGAAAAATGTGGATTTAATGGAGATACTCAAGCTTCCCCAAGTAATCCTTTCCCTTAGTTTAAATGTAGTGATTGTATGGGAACTTGGGTGCATCTTTTATGGAGAGGATGAATTTGTTACATGTGCAGGAGGAAGAATGAAATGGGTATTTGATGATTGGAAGGACTGTGGATAGCAGAGACTGACTAGATGTCCATCAATCTCATTTATTTTTGCTGAGTATACATTGAAACACATTTCATAGGCTTCCTTATAATTAGAGTGGGAAGTCAGCAGAAGTGACATATTGCATTTATAGTCTGTGACACTTTGAATTTGGTGAATACAAAAAGAGATTATGTTTTTGACAAATCCAATCCTGTAGGCATGAGACCCTTTGGTTGCATTAAGTTCAGTTAAGGGGACTTTGAATAGCTCAGCTAATTAGATCACTTTTGATTGGACTTCATCAGTGAGGCATGAATCAGATTGGGTCTCTCCCTTCTTGCTGGGCCTTATATAAATGGAGAAACAGAGGACTACACGCCCAGAGAAAGGAAGCAGCTATTTTTATCCTGCCATGTGAGAGAAAGGAGAAAGTAGAGAGGACTACAAGTTTGCCTATAGCTGTAGAAAGGCAAAAAAGCTTCAAGAGGTTGAGGGAGTTCCCAGAGTCTAGAATCAGCAGAGCACAGAGGCATGCAAAGAGGCTCATGAGGTGCTGGGCCAATTGAGCAGATAAAGGATGAGGAGAAAAGCCCTGACATATACCTGAGCACCACGTGGCAAGACTCCAGGATCACTAGTAGCTGACTTTGATGAGAAAGCATCTCTGATGTGCCTAGATTTGGAAATTCCATGCCCCCAGAGCTGTAAGCTTTTACTCCAAGTAAAATTCTCATCATAAAAGCCAACACATTTCTGGCACTTTGCACTGGCAGCTTTGTGACCATAAAGTCTCCAGCCTCCTCATTCATATTTGCTCTTTTACTCTGTTATGACCTCAGAACCACACATTTAAAATGAAAGAATTCTAGATCACTTGGAGGAGAGTAGACAAGAGATCTACTTTTGGATCGTGATAAAAGAAGTGAATCTGCATTGTTTGTATTAGTTTCGTATCACTGCTGTAACAAATTACCACGAACTCTAGTGGTGCAAAGCAAACACAAATTCACTATTTCTAAGTTTAGAAGTGAGTCTTACAAGTCACCCATAAAAATCAAGATATCAGATTCTGCATTCCCTCTTGTGCCTCTAAGAGGGAATCAATTTCCTTGCTTTTCTCAGCTTCTAGGGACTCTCTACGTTCCTTTGGCTTGTGGCACCCATCTCCATTATTGAACCCAATAAAGTCCCACTCTCCAATCTATTGCTCTATGGTCCCAATTTCTACTGTACCATCTCCTTCTCTGATCCTGACCCTCCCTCCCTCTTATAAGAACCCTTTACATTTGACCCACCCAGATAATTAAGGACCATCTCCTCATTTCAGGATCCTTAACTTAATCACATCTGCAGAGTTCCTTTTTCCATGTAATGTAACATATTCACAGGTCAGGCTTGGAGATGAGGATGTAGAAATCTTTGTGGGACCATTATTTAGCCTACCAAATTATATTAATTTGCATTGAGCAAGATTGGGGAGTTCTTTGTTGTAGTCGCTAACATTTATTTTCCTGACTAATACAAGGTGAATGGAAGGTGATGTTGAATTTGGTATTTCACTAGTTGAATTGGAAGTATCAGAGAGACTCACAAGTGGAAATGTCTAAGAGGAATTAAAATATATGGACCTAGAGTTTAGAATAAGGAAATAAAAGAGTATAACCCGTAATCATCCTGTGGTTAACTCTTTCAAACACACATTTTCCACACCACCACCCACTGCAAGATTGTTGTTTGAGTAGTAGTTTGGAGGGTCTCTCTAGAGTAAAAAAATCACTGTCTTTACAGCTATTTTACTAATGGAATGTACTCAATCTTTTGTGTATATTTGGACCATACAAGGTTGACATGATATTTGGATGAGATTACCTAGAAAAAGTATATGATAAAAACATGTCTCAATGACAAAAACTCTTAAAAAGGAGAGTATTAGGAGGATAATAAGAAGAGTATAGAGCTATAGAAGTCAAGGGCAGAAAATATTTAAAAGTGCTGAGAAGTCAACAATATCAAATGTTTCAGAGCGGTCAAGTGTGATAAATTCTAGGAAACATTCAATGGAATCAGCAACATGTGTGTCTTTTGTGACTTAGAGAAGAAATAATTCTATCGAGTAGTGGGTCATATAACATATTACAGGGCATTGAGGGGTCAGGAAGGGTAAAATTTGGAAGCAACAAATATGTAAATTAATTTCAAGAAGCTTATTTAAGAAAAGAAAAAAATAAGTAGTTTTGTTTGCTATTTTGGAGAATACATGAAATTAAGGAACAGATTTTTAAATGTGTGAGGCTTTTAAACATGTTTAAAACTTGATGGGACAGGTAAGTCCAAAGAAAGATCAGGAGAGAAAGGCTATAGTTATTGAAGTTGTGTTGCCAGAAAGATAAACCCTCCCAATGTGGTGTGGTGGCAAAAAGTTTATGAGGTTCCTGGGAAGAGGCTACTCTCCTCTGTTGTGATCCTTCCTATGAGGGGCATATGAGGGGCTATGTGCTTTGAGTAACTTTTGCATAGTCACTGTGAGCAGGCAAATACAGAGTAATTCATGGGCAGCATGAAGCTACCAGATTGCCTAAATGTATTGTTTTCTCCAGCTGCATTTAGAAACTGGATGGAAAAGCTGAGAAGCCCGTATTTAGAATTTTATAGAATTTTGGTTTAATTGACAGCATGAAACAGAAATATAAGGAAAATAATTTGAAGCATGTTGGCCAGAGAACGATTGACACGATGTGCCATGGAGTCTAGAAATAAAGGAAAAGATAAAAATTACAGTTGTTGGGGTTTGAAGAGGAGACTGATGAATGAAGAAGTGCTAGAGGAGTAAATGCACTGGAGAGCTCCTGAAGCTGCAAAATGAGTATGATGGGACAGTCACATGCCAGAGCTGCAAGAAGAGGTTTAGAGGAGGGAGTGGGACATTTGTTTTCAAGAATTCAGAAGTTGCAATTCTAAGTAATAAGAAAATGGATGGCTGAAATAGAGACAAGCTGAAGATCACAGGAGTTGAAAATATTAAAGAACTGAGAAGATTACATGTTGGATGTCTAGTCAGATGCAGAATTCACTTCATATGATAGGTTAATGGATTTGACTTGATGAGAAAGACGTGTCAGGGAATGAAATTTAGGGTAAGAAGGAAGTGCGGCCAAGAAATCTGTAGGTGGGCAACTTGAAGGATGGGGGGATGATATAAATAGATGGCACAAGCTTTAATTAAACATAGTAATAAAACAAAAAACACCAAAACTAATGCAAAATTTCACATGCCTGAAAACGTCATGTAAAATCCTGCTTATTCTCAAGGATTGCGTGGCTTAACTGTATGCTTTTTGGCATAAGTTTGGAATTAGTTAAGTTGGATTTTAAATATAGGTCTGGTTGGAGGTTAGGTGAGACACAAAAGGAAACTGAAGCCATAAAGCAAGAGAAAAGATATTCTGATACTCCCAGGTCCCAGAGAGAGGAGTGCCATGAGGGCTTGGCTGGGCCACCACCAACTTGGGGTCTCAACCAGCAGGTGTAGAGCACACAGGTAAAGCAAGAGGGACCCGTGGGCTTGTGCCTTTATTGAGATCCAGTCGTGAGTTTAGTAGATTTCCCTCGGGAATCAAGAATTGGTTAGTTTAAAGAAAACACACGGGGCGGGGGGGGGGGGGGGGGGAAAAGACCTGGGGGTCCAAAGGCAGTGAGGATGGTCAGCTTATCATTTGGGAACAACTGGGGGTTCTGGCTGAAGTGTGTGGTTTGTGTGGATGTGGCTGAATAGGTGGATTTGGACTCCGAGGAAGTATATACCGCAAGGCTGGAAAGCGGCTTATTAACTAGGCTACAGGCCCACGTTAAGGCAAGCGGTTTAGACAAAGTAAGATGAATGTAGGGGCAGCACACAAACATTTTTGAGAGTTATAACAACATATATGGTGCTGAAGTAACTTTCCTTCAGAGCTTGGTTATGCCATGACAAACTGACAAATTTGCTTCAAACCTCAGCACCTAACAAATACGCTTTATTACTGGTAGACGCGATCCATCCATTCCCCCAATTTTTAAAATTAAAATATATGGCTAACAATAACCTAAATCTAATTAGGATGACTACTGGGCTAAACTTAAAGGAAATTTTACTGTAAATGTCTTTATCAATAATAAAGTCAGTTATATAAAGTGAGTTTTTCTTAGAGTAAGTGCTTATCAGGGTGTTTTGAACTCTCACCAGAGATCTTGTGCTCAGATTAGCAAAGATGAATGTTTTGAACTAGATAGAAAATGTGTATTTCTAGGAATAACCGGTATTACTGGTCCCATAGCTTGTTCCCATCAAGAGACTCCAGGTAACTTTCCTTGATCAGATTCTGTACAGAAAAGGAGACATTCTAGTTTATACATCAGTTCTTTTGAAAACTTGGGAAAAATAACTACTGGAAAAAAAATCATGTGTCTGAGACTGTAACGCTAAGGACCAAATTCTTGCCTCAAGTTTCTATTTCCCTACAAAGCCCCGTCTTAGCAGTGAGCCTTTCTTCTTTAAAGTCTCTATCCAGTCGCCTCCAGTGTTGATTTGAAAAGGAGTTTAAAAGCCTAATGTACAACGTATAAAATACGTATATGAAAGGGTTGTACTTATTATTCTTGTAGTATCTGTAGGCATAGATAAAGACAAATTCTTAAGTTATTAGGAAAGCTGCATAATAAAGTTCACTCATATTAAGCCAAGTGATAGATTGCAGTATGGTTATTTACTTCTGGGCAGGAGTAAAGAGTGCCCAATGTCAGGTAACTCTCTACTTCTATACCACTGTGGTACTGTGAACTACAGCAGAGCCCAGGAGTTGAGGCGTGGTCATGCTTTTTCCTTTCTGTCTTGCACATATGCTGTATGAGAAGTAATTGGTCCCAAGACTTGTCCCCTGTGAGCTGGCCCAGCTGTCTCCTCTGTTTTCCCTCCTGTCTGACAGCTAGCAGCAATCCAGCTCTGTGCCAGATGATCACAAGTCACTTGAGACAAATGCTAAGCCCTGAGCTCTCTTGTTGCCTTTCTCTCATTGAATGCATTCCCTTGTAGTAAGTGTATTGTTTTGGGTGTGAAGGTATTTAGCCAAATAACTTGTTAGGTTTGAATCAGAGAGTTTAGTAAGGTTTCATTCAAGTGCAAATTCCAAAATAAAGTTGTTAGGGGAATTTTGGAAATGCTTTAATCACTCCACACAATTAGCTTATCAAAACCATATCACAGCAAACTGTGAGTTTGAGCATTAGCATAGATAAAAATAAAGTGCTCCTTTGCTTTAATTTCTATTGCCCCTTGTGCCTATATCATCTTCAGTTATCTTTACTGACTCCCCGAGGTGATTTAGGTTTAGGGCAGAGGAGATATTCAAAATCTTTAACAGTTGGAGTGGCACCAATCCATCCTGCTGGCCTTGGACCTGGAGCAAAATCTAGATAATCCAGCTATGACAACAATGAATTCTTTAGTTGCTTAATTAAAGGGATTTCCAGCAGACCAGCTGGGTAGCTGGATGGTAGCAGCATTCTGTTAGGCTCACTGCAGCAGGTGTCTACCCACTAACAATATTGACAACCAGTACAGCTCTACAGGGCTTTGCAGTTCACTAAAGAATGTGATTTAGGATAGGGTTTGTTGGTCTTAGATCCAATGGAATAAAGCTATTTTAATAATACAGAAAAACTCATGATTTGATGTAACAACTTTTAAAATATTGCATTGAGTATTTTAGGAAATAGCATTGTGACCCAGGATTCATTAGTTAGTTTGAGTGATGGATTGGATTGGGTTAAGGAAATTAATAGTGAATACACTAGGTCAACAAGGACACAGTAGTCAGTGTTAGCAGTGTCAATCCTTCCCATATTTCCACTTTGTTCTAACTTAATGTGTAATATAACTCTCTACACCTGTCTGTCTTTGTTACCTTTGAATCCAAGTGGGTCTTAGAAAGTTTTCATTTAGGTACAGATCCTGAAACAACAAAATCGTTAGGGCAATTTTGGTTGTGCTTTAAACACTGCACATTTCTGTACACAGCAAAGAGCACAGCAGCATCTTAAGTTGTACTCTCACATCTCACTCCTGCATCAAAAAATGGTATGTCAGGGATTGTCCATATATTGAAAAGATCCAGGTGTCGGAAATAGCTTTAGCAAATTTAACTCTAAATGCCTAACTGCTTGTATATTCAGTAAGCCAATCATTAAAATAGACAGTAATACCAGAAATTGTAGACTTTTAACTGTGTATAATTAATACCACACATCTACATGCCTACCTCCTCTCTCTCTCTCTCTTTCTTTCATTCGGAAGCATGGGTGCACACACACACACAAACATTAGCTAAAATATGAGGACAGTTTTAATTTACTTTTAAATGGAGTCTAGTGTAATCCAAAACTTCTGGAACATAGTCATATCTCTCTATTAGCAATTCTAACCAAATTGAATGAGACCCATTAACTAATTGTGTCAGTCTATTCTTTCTTTCTTTCTTTTAATTCTGTTTGGAGAGCTCCCATACTGAGGAATTAAAACATGAGGAATAAAAGAAAGAAAAATTCTCTAAAGCTGGTATTTATATTGAAAATGTGCCTTTCATTATGTAATATTCAATGACTTTGCGATCTTTAGATTTGTGATTTTGATTATTTTCTGTTTTGTTAAATTCTTTATAACTACATACTTTTCTCTGCTTTGCATAATCAGTCAAACCACATAATGTATCCTTTATACAGAAGTGCTTCTGATAAGGAATGCCCACTTGTGTCTCAATATGCATAACTGAAGCCTGCATTCCGGATAGCAGAACCCTGCAAAGTCCTGACCAGATGGGAGACCCCACATCTATTATGCAGCCTTTGTAAGTCTTGATCGCCCACTTGCTTAGGAATGCACCTATGTAAAAGCCCTATATAAACTGATGAAAATCAAGGCTTGGGGGCCCAG
>PVKH010045151.1:0-10530 GCA_004027955.1 Chaetophractus vellerosus | reverse complement strand
GTGCATCCCAATCACTTGAAGGACTTGCTAAAACAAATTGCTTCACTACTCTCCCTTTCTAGAATTTACTTCATGTAAATGAAATTATTCTGTATCTGGCTTCTTTTGCTTAGCATATTGTCTGTGAGATTCCTTCATGTTGTATGTAATAGTAGTTCCTTTTTATTGCTGAGTATTCCGTTGAATGACTAATACCACAATTATGGTCATGAAGATGTTATTCAATGTTTTCTTCTAGAAATTTTTTACTTTAAATTTTTACTTTTAGGTCTATGATTCGTCTCAAATTAAAATTTTTATATATAGTGTTAGGTAGGATGGTAGAGATTCGTTTTTTTTTGTTTTTTTTTTTATCCCATATGGCTAGTCACTGGTCTAGGATCATTTATTAAAGACGTTCCTCAATCTTAATGCCAGTATCACACTGTCTTGATTATGTACCTTTATAGTAAATCTTGAAGTCAAGTAGTATTGTATAAGTCTTCCTGCTTTGTTCTTTTTCAAAGTTGTTTTTCCTCTCTTAGGTCCTTTATGTTGCCACATAGATCTTAGAATTAGTTTGGTAGTTTCTCCAAAATAGCCTGATGGGATTATGATTGGGATTGCATTGGATCGATAGATCAGTTTGGGACTCATTCACATCTAATAGTGTTGAAATTTTCAATCCTTGAATATGATATTTTTCTCTACTCATTTAGGAGAAAGTTTTCAGACTTTCACTGTTGAGGACCTTGTTAACTACAGGTTATCCTTTATCATATTGAGGAATTTTCCTCATTTCTTTTTTTCTGAGTGCTTTTATTAAGAAAGGGTGTTGGATTTTGTTAAATACTTTTTCTTTGTCAATTAAGATGACCATGTGTCCTTTTATTCCTATATTTTAATGATGTAGTATATTAAATTGATTTTCTTATGTTGAATCACCCTTGCATTGTGGAATAAATCCTACTTGGTGGCATATTGTATTTTACTATTTAGCTATTACTTAATTCACAATATTTTTCTATTTTCCATGTAGTTTCTTCTTTAATCCATGGGTTATTAAAAAATCATTATTTAATTTCCAAATATTTGATATTTTGTTGATGTCTTATTGTTACTGATTTCTAACTTAATTCTGTTTTGGTCAGAGAACATTCTCTGTAAGACTTCAATCATTAGAAATTCATTGAGACTATTTTATTTATGACTCTGCATGTGGTCAATCCTGTTTAACTTTTCATGTGCATTTAAATAATATATATTATGTAGTTATTCAGTGTTCATTTCTTTTTTTTTTTTTTGTTACATATCCCTCCCCTTTCTGCTTGCTCTTGCTGTGTGTTCATTTTTTGTGTTCTTCTATGTCTGCTTTGTCTCCCCCTGCTGTGGCGACATGCCCAGTCAGCTTCACTGCGCAGGCGGCTTGCCCTGCTTGTGGGCGGCTCTGCTTCCATTACCGGGTGGCTTTTGTTCCATTCGTGGGCAGCTTTGCTCCATTTGCAGGTGGCTTTGCTCCATTTGCAGGTGGCTTTGCTCCCTTTGCAGGCGGCTCGCCCTGCCCACAGCAGCTCTGCCCCGCCCATGGCGGCTTGCCTTCTCAGGCGGTCTGCCCTGCTCGGAGAGGTCACTGGGAACCGAACCCGGGGCCTCCCATGTGGTGTACCAGCGCCCTATCCACTGGGCTACAGCCGGCCCCCCACGTTCTTAATTGTTATATCTTCCTGGTATATTGAACCTTTATTATTGTAAAATGTTCCCCTTTATTACTGGAAATACTCCTTGTTGAAGTCTGTTTTTGTCTGATATCAATATAGACATTCTGGGGCCGACTGGATAGCCCAGTGGATAGGGCGTCGGCATACCACATGGGAGGCCCGGGTTCGGTTCCCGGGGACCTCTCCTAGCGGGCAGACCACCTTGGGAGTGGCAAGCCGCCATGGGCGGGCCGGAGCCGCCGTGGGCAGGGCAAGAAACTGCCACGGACAGGCAAAGGCCGCCACGGGCAGGGCAGGTCGCCTGCGAATCGAGCGCGGCCAGCCACCCGCGAGCTGAAAAAGCCGGCCGTGATGGAAGCAGAGGCCGCCCACAAGCGGGGAAGGCCGCGCCTGCGCAGTGACCCAGTCTCGGCGCGTCGCCGCAGCAGGGGGGAAGGGGAGATATGTAATAAAATAAATAAATCTTTAAAAAAAAAAAAAAAAAAAATATAGACATTCTGTCTTAAGGTTAATGCTTGCACGGTTTATCTCTTTCCAACCTTTCACATTTAACCTATATGTGGGTTAAATGAGTGAGGGCTGAAATATGTTTATATGTGTTTGCTTTAGGATTATAATATGTATCTTTTGCTTATATATAGTCTTTTCAGACTATCTAAGACATCTAAAACTGTATGATGATTAATGGAAGTGATGAGAATGGACATCCTTGCTTATTCTCTATCTTGCGGAGAGAGTGAGAGCATTCAGTCTTCCAGCATTAAGAACGATGTTAGCTATAGTTTTTTATAGATTGCTTTAAATAAGTTCCCTTCTATTTCTAGTTTGCTGAGAGATTTTTTAAAATCATGAATGGATACTGAATTTTGTTAAATATATTTTCTGTATCACTTAATATAACGATTTTTTCCCCCTTTAGTCTGTCGATACTGTGAATTACATGGGTCTGTTTTTTTTTTTTGTTTGTTTGTTTAATTGTTGGACCACCTCTGCATTCCTGAGATAAACACCACTTGGTCATAGTATATTACCCTTTTTACTTTTTGCTGGATTTGATTCTCTATTTCATTGATAACTTTTGCATCTATTTTCATCAGGAATATTAGTCTGTAGTTTTCTTCTTTTCTTTTCTATTCTTACAATGACTTTGTTTGAATTTAGTATCAGGATAGTAATGGCCTTATAGAATGAGTTGGGAAGTATTCCTTCCTATTCTATTTTCAGTCATTATTGTTTGTCCTTAAATGTTTGGTAGAATCCACCAATGAAGTCATCAGGGCCTGGAATTCTTTTTGGAAAATTTTAAACCATGAACTTAATTTCTTCAATAGATACTGGAGTATTCAGGTTATATATTTCTTCTTCATTGAGCTTTGGTAAATTGTGTCTTTCAAGGAAATTCATTTCAACTAAGTTGTCAAATTTATGGGCATAAAGTTTTTTCTTAATATTTCTTTATGATTTTTTAAAATGAAAATTCTCAAAAGTAATGCATTTATAAATACAGAAATGGTTACAACAAAGATGGTTAGGTATATTTCTGTGTGTATTTATTTATATATCCATGTCTGGCAACTATATTACCTAGGGATTTAAGTCCAGTCCTTTTGTTTGCTCTGAAATCTCCCTTCTCTCCAACACCCCTTATTATGGGATTTCGTAGAGAACACAAAGCTCCCACAGCTCCTTGGAGTTTGGGATGGAGAAACTGAGAATACAAGACCTTGATTGACATAGAAGGGGGAGAGAAGCTTAAAAAAAATGATGACTCACATTTTCAAGCCACTCTTGAGCACCTCAGGACTCTCTGGCCCCTTGGGGACCACATCTCAGCCCTTGCCCCTTTACAAATAAAGGGAAGTCTGAGCTCCACCTAAATCTCAGTCCTCCTGTATTAGGTAGGAAGTGAAGTGAGACCATTTAGGGGAAGAAAAATGGTTCTTGGGGTTGGGGCATGGGAGAACCTCTTTTCTTTTACAGGCAAGAACAGAACAGGAGGCTGGTTGCATGTAGGACTCCCTTCTTTCTCATATCTGGGAGAGCCAGCCTCTATCAGCCCAAACTTTGAGGATGAGAAGGGTAAGGAGTGGGTAAGTGCCCACACTGGACAGATTTCCATGAGGTCATAGAAAATCCCTCCCTTGAGCACCAACCCCCAGTTTTTAAAAGCTATGCTTGGGAGGAGAGGATGCTGGATTACACTACCAGCTCAATATTCCTATGCCAATCAGGAGGGCTGATGTTCCTTTTGAAGAGGAGTTAGGAATAAAGATGGTATCCTGTGAAAGAAGGCCATGTCTGAGGCCCGAGGAGATGGAGCCAAGGCCAGTCAAGGAAGAAAAGGACTTTTCCCACTAAGAGGAAATGAACAAAGAAGAGACCAGAACTTCTTTCTTCTCTCCCTGGTGAGTGGCAGCACAGGGCTCTGAGAGCTGGCCAGGTCCTCCACCTGGATGATGCTAGTGGTGACAGTGAGGCAGGTGTTCTTATGATGCTCTGCCACCTTATAGGGTGTCAGGTCAAAGGAACACTGGAGTGGATGGTTGGAGTTACTGTCCTGCCACCCCCACCCCAGGGGTGCTACCCCAGGGGACTGGAGTGTGGTGGCTGTGACTGCTGCTTCTGCTGGCTGCTGTTGCTGCAGTGCTTGGGAGGCCTGGACCTGGGCCGCTGCTGCTGCAACTGCTGCTGTCTGCTCTTGATGCTGGAGATAAGGAGAGTCATGTTTGTGCATATGTTTCACGAAGTATATTTCTGATGTATGTGCCCAACTACAGATAGAGCGAGTTTACACCTTGGCATGCTTCACCTTATGCATAGATGACACTTATGGCACTTAAAGGGTTTATCTTTGTTGTGCTGCCATCTGTGGGACTGCAGATTGGAGAGTTGTGTAAAGTCTTTCTCACAGCCTGGGTGTGCACATGGTATGGATTCTGTAGGTCTTGCCATCTTTCTGATGGTCTCCATCATTCTTGAGGGAGAGGACATAGGGTCATTCATCTCAGGCAGCTCTGATTCCAGCATCTACTTCTTCTACCAGCCTTGTGGGGGCTTGGGAATCACAGTGCCACCTCCACCATCGCCTCCGCCTCCTTCCTCTGTGAGGGTTGATGCTACCTTCTTGGAGACGTCAGGAAACACCTGCAGGGTTTGTGAGCCAAGGGGAAGAGCTGAGACAATCATGGGAGCCGAAATGGGGAAAGTCTGAGCTGATGAGGCTGTGGTCACTAGAGAGCCTGAGGGGGATGTGATTACCAAACCTGGACCCCTTGATTAACTCCCTTCTTTTTTCCACCTCTGAGAACAGGAGACTCCGGCAGTCATCAGCTCTGTAGACAGTACAGGGACCACCACAATATTCTGGGTAACAGATGCCTGGCTGTGTGGGGTTAGCTGGTCTGGTTTGGACACTGTGTCCATGCTGATGGCTGAGGGCAGGGACACTGAGGCAGGCACTGTCAGCAAGGTGGGGTAGTGAGGTGGAGCCAGTCCCCAGCTCTTCTCTGGCAACAGCTGGTCCTTCATCTTGGCGATGAACATCATGTTCTCAATCTGTCCCAAGACTGTGGGGATAAAAGTCCAGAAGTATGGGCTAGAATTGAAATGAAATTCTTCCATTCTACCCTCACTCTCTCTTCTTCTTGCCATCTTATTCCTTCTCTTTTTTTCAGGGCTCCTGAACTTTCTGGAAGAGGTACTGCAGCTTGTGCTCTCCAGAACCCCAATTTATTCACACCTCTCTCCCTGCCACCCTCTCCCCTATAGGCTCAGAGACAACCACAGCAGAGAGAAGGCAGGCACGCAGGAAACGAATAAGGGGGAAGGAAGGAAATCCCTTATGATAGCATACAGTCTGTAGTGATATCCTCTTTCATTCCTGATATTGATAATTGGTGTCTTCTCTCTTTTGCTTGGTCAGTCTGCTTAGAGGTTAATCGATTATATTGATCTCAACGAATTAGCTTTTTCATTGATTTTTTGGTATTGTTTTCTGTTTTTCATTTAATTGATTTCTGTTCTTATTTATTATTTCCTTTCTTCTTTGGGTTTAATTTGCTCTTTTTGTAGTTTCTTAAGGTGAAGCTTAGATCATTTATTTGAGATTATTCTTTTCTAAGCTAGCATTTAAAACTACAAGCTTCCCTCTAACCACTGCTTCATTCAGTACATTCAGCTGCATTCCAAAAATGTTAATTTGTTGTATTTTATTTTCATTCAATTCAAAATATTTTCTAATTTCCCGTCTGGCTTCCTCTTTAACTCAGGGCTTATTTAGAAGTTTGGTTTCAAAATATATGGGGAGTTCCCAAATAACTTTAATTTCTTGTTTAATTCTATAATTAACAGAGAACATGCTTTTTAAGATTTCAATTCTTTTACATTTGTCATTTGATTTATAGCCCAAAATATGATCTCTCAGATGAATGTTCGATGTGCACCTGAGAATAATGTATACTCTGCCATTGTTGGGGCAAAAATTCTATAAATGTCAGTTAACATCAAGGTAATTTTAGTGCTATTCAGATCTTCTATATCCTTATGATTTTCTTTCTACTTGTTTTATAGATTACTGGGGTAGGAGTGTTGCGATCTCAAGCTATGATTGTGGATTTGTCTATTTCTTCGTTCAATTTCTGTTTCATGTATTTTTGAAGGTTTTTTGTTAGGTATTTACACATTTAAGACTGTTGCTTTCTTGGTGAAGTGACCCATTTATCATTATGCAATATCCTTCCCTTTATCCCTTGCACTGTTCTTTATTTTGAAATGTACTTTGGTACTAATATCACCACTCTGGCTGTCTTTTTTTATTTAATATTGATAAAATATACTTTTAAAAAAGGAATCAATTTTATTGATACTTATTAATAAAGCATACAGTTCATCCAAATTATAAAATCAATAGTATTTGGTATAATCACATATTTGTGCATTTATCATTTCAATCATTATAACATTTTCATAATTTCAATAATAATAATATTAAAAAACAGACAAAAAATTCTTCACCTCTCATTCTCTCTATGCTTCTCCTGCTGTACATAGCTGCTATTTCGGGCAATTCTTGCACATTTATTTATTATTTAAGCAGTTTTATTGGGATATGTTTACATACCATACTATCTATATAAAGTGTATAAGCAATGGTTTTTAGTATAATCACAATGTTGACATTCATCACCACAAAAAAAAAAATGTATTTTTATTTACTTTATTGAGTTAGAGTTATTGCTAAAATAGATATGTGGCAAACGGAAGGGTGCTTTAGAAACCCAGTTAGCTTGGTGTTTATTTAAACTAAGAAGAAAAGGTCATAATGTTTCATGCAGTACATACTTTGTTCTTTAAATAACAATAGTGACAAATAGAAAGAATTAGGGAATTCTGTTCTTGTGATCCATACAAAACACCAACATTTTGGGTTGTACCTAATTAAAGAAATGTTTCAAACACTTTTCGAAATACTGTAATAGCCAATGCATAGAGGCATGCCTTAGGTGGGCATAGGAATGCAGTTTAGAAAAGAAAAAAAAATCACATTAGAACTACTCAATTTCTTTAAAATCACTGAGCAACATTAAACATCACATGCTGATATTATGCAACTTTAAAAAAATATATATATATCCCCCCTTTCTGCTTGTTCTTTTTGCTGTGTTCATTCTTGCGTTCTTCTGTGTCTGCTTGTCTCCCCCCTGTTGCGGCGACCCGCCAAGTCAGCTTACCATGCGGCGGCCTTGCCTGCTCACGGGTGGCTTGCCCTGCTCGCGGGCGGCTTGCCCTGCCTGTGGCGGCCTGCCCTGCCAGTGTTGGCTTTGCCCTGCCCACAGCAGCCTTGCCCCGCCCACGGCAGTCTTGCCCTGCCATGGCGGCTTGCCTTCTCAAGGCGGTCTGCCCGCTCAAGGAGGCCCTGGGAACCGAACCCGGGGCCTCTCATGTGGTAAACCGGCGCCCTACCAATTGAGCTACAGCCGGCCCCTATGCAACTTTTATATGGTACCTTGACTTAAATCCAAGAGCAAAAGTTAAAACTCTCTTCCTCTATTTTTGGTAAACAACAACATGGTAAAGTTAGATGACTTTTCCCCCTACATTTTACCTGGGGTTGGCCTTTTAAATATTTTTATTTAAAAGAGGGCAGGTTTGGTACTTTTATAGTGATGTCAACAATGGGAATATTTCTTGGGCTCTCAGGAAAATTCATATTCTTTATTTATTTTATTTTTTAAAACCATACATCTCAAATGTACTGGATACATATAAATTTCTTTTTGAATCATACAATATGTTCCACAATATATTTGGTTCATAGTAACCCAATCATACAGTACTTGTCCTTTTGTGTCTGGCTTGCTTCGCTCAACATAATGTCCTCCAGGTTCATCCATGTTGTCATATGCTTTACAACTTCATTTCTTCTTACAGCTGCATAATATTCCATCGTGCGAATAGACCATAGTTCATATTCTTTACAGCTCATACAGCATGGGCTGGGACTTCTGCTAAGCCTGCCTCAGACTTTTCTAGTTTATTTTGTGTATCAATCATTCATGATGGTCTCTAATACCATTCTCACCATCACCATTTATATAAAATACTGTGAACCTTGTCTACATGTAAAATTAAGTCCAGTTCACAGACTTTTTCATCATATCAAAACCTGAGCTAAAAAAATGCATCAACTGGTGATGACAGCATAGGGTGGCTGGGCTGAAACCCAATTTTCATTTCCCAGGCTGGTGGAGAGTAAAGAAATGTGGTTCCAAAACTGGATGAGGGAGGTCAGATACTCTTTCCAACCTTACCTGTTGGCTTCTGGCCAAAGCAAGGAAGTGTCATGGTAAGTGTTGGGTGGTGATAGTGCAGGAAGGGTCTTCAGGAGGAGGAAGAAAAAAGCAGCACTCCTCAAAAAAGGCGACTAACAGATGGCAAAGTCCTAAAAGAATTCCTCACCAAAGGCCAATTTCAGAAGGGAGTAGAAGGGGTTACAATCTGTTCTGCTGAGGGTGGTAGTAGAGGAGAGAGGGGAAAGGATGATGGCTTGGAAGCGGGGAGGCATTTAAGACTTAAAAAAGAAACCAGTTGGTGCAGATGAAGCACTCACATACACACAAGCAGTGGTCCCACAGACCTGATACATTCACATCTATTCTAATAAGCCACCCCATTAGGAGGGCTGTTGCAGGGAGGGAGGGAAAAAGGAAAGCAGGGAGAAGGGAAGGGAGAGAAGGCAAAGACCCCAGACAGCAAGGTGATTATGTGGTATGTCTTTGACAGTTGAGTTACATGTTCCCCACCAGTTATGATGGGAACCAATTTAAATATACTTTCCTAATCCCTATGTGGATAGTGGTTACACTTGATAGTATGATTTGTTCCAGCACAGCTTATATATTTCAAATGGATAAAAAAATTAATATAATTTTTAGTATCTTAAGATAAAATGCCTTTGAATGGGAGCTTCAAAGTGCCATGTGGTGGTCAGGTGATGGGTGGACCTTTGTCATCTAGTATCTTCAGACATTAGGCCTTGGACCCTAATGGTAATTTTCTGTTGGTCCTCCTCCTTTGAGGAGTTATCTCCCTTCTCCTACCTTTCCCTTCCTCATTCCGCCCCCCCCCCCAAGAGAATCCCATCCCTTATTCTTCAGGGGTGATGGAGGAGGATGATCTGTCTTCTGTAACTACTTCATGTTGTCATTGGGACATTGTCTCTGCCTATCATGGGAGTGGAATTCTCTGGCTTTTAAATCTAAAAATCCCAAGGGAGGATCGGCTGGGAGGTTTTCGGTTGGGACTGGAGAAAAGCCTTGCTTGACTATCATCTTAAAGTGGAGCTGTTGAAGTCTGGAAGATACAAACTTAATTAGTAGGTTGAATAAGCAGGGTCCAGATGAGTGGGGGAAGAATGGATTTTATGGCCCTCCAGATGAATGAGGAATCAAGCTCTGGTTTATTGGCTGTTTTAGTATTGCCAGTAGCAATGATTGCAAACAAGATTTCAGCAGTTGCCTGTTTAGAGTAAGTATTGAGAGAGGGAGATATTCCCAGAAAGAAACAGGGTACACGGGGGGCTGAATTAACTATTAGGGGTGTGTGAAAGGACACTGTCCTTTCCAACCATGTGAATGTGTTTAAGATGTTACCAATAGGGAGGCGTTATCAATTAGGGAGAGTTGGTATGGCATATCCAACAGTCCTGTTGATTGTGTGTTGTTGCTACAGTAGCAGCCCAGTCAAGGAAGATGTTAGAAGAAGCCCTGTGAATCTGGAAAAGAAGCCTATGGGCACAAGCTCAAATCTTTAGTAGATGCCCAGAGGGGGAGGTTTTCTCCAATGTAAAATAACATGGTATTTTCTCCTATAGGCCCTAGGACATTTGCTTAGAGTAGGCAAGATCCAGGCTTACAGTATCACACAGTAGCCCTCCATAGGAGCAGGCTGTAAAGCCAGTTGTGTTTCTTTAGGTACTACTCACATCACTCTGTCAAATATTGCCGCAGTTGGTATGTCTTTCTTGGGCAGTTGATATACTGTAGTACCATCAGCCCTGGTGAGAACAGGAAGGTTGGCTCCAGTGTTCCACCACTCTGTTGCATAGCACTCTCTAGCACTATGAAACAGAGCCAGTCTGGAGGCAGTGTCCACTGTAGGCCCTAATTTCCTTAAAGCTGTTTCTAGAGATCATTAACTACAACTTAGGGTAGAAGTTTTGTTTTGTTTTACTTTTATACTTTTACCACGATTATGTTACTAACAGGTAAAACATAACTTATAGACTAGCCTTGCTTCTCCTTAAAGTTCCTTTTTGTTGAAGATGAGCTGACTG
>PVKH010045150.1:0-10530 GCA_004027955.1 Chaetophractus vellerosus | reverse complement strand
GAATGGAGAGAGCCTGCAGCTGCAGGCAGGATAATCTCTTCCATCGTATCCATGGGCTACAAGCCCCCTCTCACTTGGTGGTAGAGGGGACATCAGCATCCTAGACTCCTTGGGATTGGGGGAAGAGCTATGGACTAGAGTGGACTTGTTGGTGTCCTGTTATAGACTTGTGATTCATGCAATGAAAGAAATTACGAAATTATGTGGAGCCAGTGGCCGCTGGACACTTTGGGGGCAGGGAGAAGGAAGGGCAGTTGTAATATGGGGGCTTTTTTGGGACTTGGGAATTGTCCTGGGTGACATTGCAATGGAGGATATAGGCCATTTTATATCATCATGTATCATGCAGAACTGTGTGGGAGAGAGGGTGGTCTACAGTCTGAACTGTGGTCCATGCTTGGTGGCAAAGCCCCAAAATGTGTATATCTATTGCAGGTAATGTGCCACACTGATGAAGGATATATGTGGGAGGTTGTTGGAGGTGTGGGAGGTGGGGCATTGGGGTACCCCTAAAATTTCTGTGTAACATTTATGTATCTAAAAAGAAAAAAAAATTGATTAAAAATTAAAAAAAAAAAGAAAAGAAAAGAAATCATGGCATTCTTCGGGGACACTGATGATAGGCCCTAGACTAGCTTATAGATTTCTTTAGGGATGAAGGAGACTTTGGAGGATCACTATTATGTTTTGCATTTTCCAAATGAAGTCACTGAGATTCAGAACGGTGTGGTAATATATCCAGTGCCACATGGCCTTGTGAGGACAGAGCTAGGACCAGATCAAAATCATCCCAGGTCCAGGAAGAGGGGGAACTCACTGCCACCTGAGATGGTGGGTAGACTGCAGAATGTTACCTGAGGAGAATCAGGTAACTGCTGTGATCCAGGCCTCCCCATCTCTCACTGGTATTGATACCCAGTCTCCTAACTGGGCTCCTTACCTCTACTCTCATCTCCTTCCAATCTTCTTTCCACATTGCTTGCCACATGCCTCAATATCATTTTGGATATTTCTAAAATACAAGGATCTTCACATCACTAGCCTAGTCAAAATTCTTCATTGGTTCTCCATCACCTACAGGATTATCATTAATTTTTAGTGTAAATACTGAGTCATTCATGGTTAGTCCATCTCTTACTCTCCAGACAGCTCTTGCTGAGATTTTCCTCCAAACATACCCATTAACCATGCTGGCCAGATATTCCTGGTTGTTTCTTACCCCAAGACCTTTGCTGATCCCTTTATTAGAGTACTCACATTATTCTGACCTCTCCTAACCAGACCACCATTCCCTTCCAGGAAAATCTCTTTCAAATCTCAACTCAAGCACGCCCTCCTCTAAAATCTGTCATTGTGGTCTCTAGTGGAATTGAAATCTCCCTCCTTTGGTCCCATTGTGCTAGGTACCTACTTCTCTCACACACCTATGGACTCGACTGTACTTATTCTTTGCATGTCTGTCTCCCCTCTTGGACAATATGTTCTATGAGGCAAGAATGGAGCCTGAATTCCTCCATATATTCCCATCACTAAACATTGTATGGAGCACAAAGTAAATGGTAAAGGAATAAGTGAGGAAGGGAGGGAGGAAGGCAAGTAAGGAGGAAGTTCCTTTAGATCAATAGACCCTTCCAAATACTTTCAGAGTTTCACAGTTGCCAGTTTCCTTATTTCTAAAATGTGAATAGAAACAGAATTTATCTCATAGAGTTGTTATGAGGATAGAATGATATGGGGCACAAAACATTTAGCATGCTGCCTATTGAGGAAGGACTCAATAAATATAAGATATTGTTATCATATGAAAGTAGGATTTGGCATACACTTGCAGAGTCTGGTTAGAATGAGAACTGAGAGCTTCTGCCCAATTCAAGGGGCATGTTGCAGTGGTGGAATGTGCTGCCTCAGGAAGCAGTAAAATTCTCATTACAGGAGAATTCACAATTTAGTCTAGAGAGCTATTTGGCAGTGCTTTTATTAGGAATCCATACTTTAAATGGGTAAATAATTGGTTGTTCCCAGATGGAAGTTAATTTTCCCCTTATCTGGATATTTACTGATGCCAAAGTAGCTCATTATATTTTAAAACCTAGAGATTTATGTCTAATATATTTCTAAACTACGTTGCTCTGAAGTTATACCAGTTGGACCGTGACAATGATTTTTATACATTAAATAAAAGAGTAAAAGCTTGACGTTTGTAGGTGTGCTCAGAATATGTCCAGTAGGACACTGGGAAGGTTTACCAGAGGTCTCACTAGGTGGTGTTACCTTGGTACTTCACGTTTCAGAGTTTGACTCCCAACTCTGCAAGTCAAGAAACTTAAATTTGTTTGTGGGCCAGGAGTAGAGTATGCTCCTTGAGGAGGGTTTTAGTTTACCAGATGCTAAAGCAAAGAACATACTGTGGTGGTTTGGAGCTGTATATACCCCAGAAAAACATTTTATTAAACTTAATCCATTCCTGTGGGTGTGAACTCATTTTAAGCAGCACTTTTTGAAGAGGTTACTTCAGTTAAGATGTGGCCTGGGATGGGTCTTCTCCTATTACAGGAGTCCTTTATAAGCAGAATGCATTCCAGGCAGGGGGAGAGAAAGCCACAGGAAGAGGGTGAATGCTAAAGGAATGTGGAAGAGAAAGGAGAGACCAGGAGATGCCACCATGTGCCTGGCCATGTGACAACCTAAGGATCAAAGATCACCAGCAACCAGACCTAGAATGCCACGATCTTCAGGATAAAAGCATTACCTGATGTCCTTGATTTGGACTTTTCCTAACCTCAAATCTGTGAGCCATTAAATTCCCATTGTTTAAGCCAGCACATTGCATGGCATCTGCTTGAGCAGCCAAGGAAATTAAAACACCATACAAGGGGTTGACTCAACAATAGGGATTTATTGGCTCACAGTTTCAGAGATAGAAGGCTTGCTTTCTTCTACGGTCAGTGTTTTCTGGCTGGATGAGAATCTTTGGGGTTCCTTGCCTTTTCTGTCACATGACAATGCACATGGCAGCATCTTCTCCTTTCTTTTCTGGGTTCCGTTGGCTTTCAGCTTCTGGCTGCTTCCCATGGCTTCTCCTGTGTCTAATTTCCTTTGCTTATAAGGACTTCAGCCATATTGGATTACAGCCCACCCTCATTCAGTTTGCTCACACCTTGACTGATAATATCTTCAAAGGTCCTACTTACAAATGAGCTCACACCCACATGACCAGGGGTTGGGACTTGTACATGCCTTTGGGGGGGGGTGGGCATGATTCAGTCCCTAACAGGGAGGAACTCACATTAAACAAAATCACAATACACTGATGAAAAACTTGGATTGCTAAAGGATTCATTCATAATGGGAAACATGGCCACATAATAATCATAAATTTGTTTTCTGAACCTACATTCAGAGCAAGGCAAGCAAGTTGTGTGCTTCAAAGTAATGGAGTCAGTCCCTGTTAAGATATCCTTGAGTCTGTGAGCAAAAGCCCTCTCTTCTCTAATCCCATACTAACTACCTCCACTTCAAACTTACATATTCTTCTTAGTGATATTAATATCATTGATTATTTTAAAGCCATTTAACTATATTCCGTTTCTAACACTAGAAACAATTTGCATGGGAGGTGCCTTTGTCTACATCTGAATTAATCTACTATGTGTTGATTTTGACTTCAACTTTCAGATCATGGAAGACACCTCCCACACATTCTATGAATGCTTCTTTCCAGTACTTCCTTCTACCAGAGTTTTGTTGTAATAGAAAAGTTCAGAGGAACACATATATTTTTAAATTAAGGAACATGGTGCTACTATGGCTGGGATCCTGTTTCACCTCATATGACCAAGATAATTAACTTCTTTAAGCCTTGGGCTCCATTTTTCTAAAAAGGGCATAATAATTTATATCTGGTGTATACAGTGAATGTTAAAAAATATTAATTCCATTCCCCTTAATAAAATTATGAAATTTATTTCAATAGTAGGGTTGCAACTCAGACGTGTAAAGGAAAATGCTGGTTCTTTATTTTGTCTGTTAATAATCTGGTGTCCTTCCTGAATCCTATCATCTGGATTTGGGGGGAAAAATGTCAGTTTAACTCAATCTAGTTAAATGCTTAATTTTAAAAAAAAGATAATTTAAATAGTCCCTATAGGTACTGTTCAATTTTTAGGAATAATTGCTCATCTTTCTTATTTCCATCCCTTTTCCAAGTTTCTCTCTAAGACAGCATCTGGGTGTATATAGTTGAAGGAGCCTAGCTTCCATGACCTCCTGGGAGAGTACAGATGCAGCTGTATCTTGATTATTGCTCTACACATCCGTAGACTCCCACATACCCTCCTTCCATTTCCAGGCCAAGCAGTCCTCCTGTAGCCTCTGCTGTGCAGATGGAGGTAGCCCTCCACCTCTCCACTGCTGACCTCAGGGCAAACATGCTAGCTCTGAACTCAGCTTCCTCCTACCTTTGAACAAATTGCAAGAGCACCTGAGTCCCTTCTATGACATGCAGAAATGAGAGCTACCTGGGAAATGAAACTTCCTAGTCATTGTTTGCCTAACTACACAGTGTCTCCAAGTTTACTTTGGTGTATTTGTACCCCAACTTGGGGCAGGGCAGCCCAATATCCATTTCAGAACTTAAAGGAGAACCAGAGAGAATTCTCTCTGTCCTACCCACCTCCCAACACCTATCTGATACCTCTTCAGAGAGGAGAAATCAAAACATATCTGTACTAGCTTTGCTCTATTTCTATCTCTCCCTCATTATTACTATGCCCTGAGCTAGGGAAAAGGGGGCTATTCTTTTACTTAATATACATTATATTCAATCTTTATGAATATAATGTATTCATAAATATAATGGCCAAGTTTTATAGACAGAAATTCCATCTTGCCTACACAATGAAAGAATGCTGTATTTCTATATTCTTCAGATGTAGGTTGAGTTTGTTAAAGGGAAGTCAGTGGAATGAAGCAAATCCTCTCTCTCTCCAAATCATGGATTTGCAGTCTTTTTATTTTTTATTTTTTCCATTCTCTCTTGCCTGGTGTGCCAAGGCTCATGGGTTTGAATTGGAGGTGAAAGGTTACAATAAAACATGAATTTAGGGGGCCGGCTGTATAGCCCAGTTGGTAGGGTGCTGGTTTACCACATGGGAGGCCCCGTGGTAAACCCCGGGCCTCCTCGAGAAGGCAAGCCAACGTGGGCAGGCAAAGGCAAGCCCCTGTGGGCAAAGGCAAGCCCCCACGAGAAAGGGCAAGCCCCCACGAGCAGGTGGGCCGCCACGCCAGTGAGCTGACTTGGCAGGTCACCCCAGCAGGGGGAGACAAGCAGACACAGAGGAACTCAGAGAAAAATGAACACAGCAAGAACAAGCAAAAAGGGGGGGATGTATAATAAATTAAAAAAATAAATCTAAAAAACAAACAAACAAAAAAACATGAACTTAAGGGTGTGATAGATTGGATTATAAGACCAAACTCATGACCCCTTCCTATATCTATGCCCTTTGTCACATAACATTGCAGTTCCACCCACAAAAGCCTGGATGTTCTTTCCCACCCCTTGACTGTGGGCTTTGCAAAGAAGTCACTACTTTGGTCAATAATATGATATAAGCAGGATATCTTGTGGTTGACCATGTTTTCTTGTATGTCTGTCTTTACATAAGAAGAATGTAAACCAGCTGGCACACCCATCCAAGAATTGTAAGCGATGCAGAAAGCAGCCCCAACCTGAAATTTGAAGCCCAGCTGCCCAGCAGAGCCCAGCATATAAGAGCCAATCTTCAAGTAACCTGAAGATGTGTAAGAAATAAGTGCTGGTGTGTATGCATGTGAGATCTAATGGCTATTTGTTACACAGCATATTGTGAAAATTGGTAATTGATTCAAGTTGGAAGTTGAACTACATCAGTTTAATATTTGCAAGCTATTATTCTCTTTACATTATCACCATCCTCAGAGGATGAAGACTTTCTTAGCTGGTCACTCTTTAATAGGATAATCACTAAAAATCTACAGCAACAGTATGAAATTAATCTTAAAATACTATTGTCATTTTAGCATTTACCCTCTACAAATGAAGTACATCGTCCCTGTAGGATTTCAATCTCTACAATTGGATAGGACCTTCTAGTTTAGGTGGGAAATGATGGACAAGAGTCTGGAAATGAGAAAGAAAAAGAAGTAAACTAACTCATTCATGCACAAGCAAAAATCAATTATATAATTTAAGAGAGAATAATTTAGATACAAATTTAATAAACTGTTTTGGCTGGATTCCACCTTCTGTCATTTTGATTTAATTGTTCTGGGATGGGACCTCATTATTGACATTCTTTTCATCTTTTCTGGTGACTTTATAGTACAGCCAGGGTTCAGGTGACAGAGATGAAGATCAGAAGGTTTTTATTACGTTGGCCATTATCTTTCTTAGATACACTTGAATGTACTAATATAGTTTCATTTCAGCTATTTACATTTTAGCCTCTCTATCTAGGCTCATCTATTTTCTAACTAATATTCCCTTATAAATTTCTAGGAACCATTGTATTGGTTGTCTGTGTTATTTATAAACTCCAACTAATATCAAACTTTAAAACCACAAATATGAGGGGATGTGTTAGTAATAGTAGTGGACAAATACTTCCAGTTGATCAAGATGATACTGTGACACCCTACAGGGTGTCATTCACCTACAGAATCTTTGGACAACTAGTAAAAACTGGCAGAGCCATCTTTCTCAAAACTCCAGAAAAAAATTAAAGGGTTGCAGTAACCGAGCAAGGACCAAATAAAAAAAATGCCATTGTCAAATGCTAGGAATAGCTCATGGTGCCGTTGCTAGCCTCTCCCTCTCCCTGACCCAGTGTAGAGCCAGCCTGAACTCCCATGTGGGCCCCTGGCCCTGTTCCAGAGGGAGAATGGTAACCCCTATGCACATGCTGGAGTGCTTATATGTTGGTGGCAGCCTGAAAGACTGAACCCAGGACACTCATCTGACTTGTCCTCCCAGAATTTGTCCTGCAGGCAAACACAACTTACCAATAGCTAAAGCTCTATAAAAAAAAAAAAATTAAGCTAGGGCACCTGGAGCAAGGGACTGTAGGTTTTATATATAAATAGAGGGGGAGAGGTCTATTTCGTAGGAAGTAGAGGAAACATTCAAATTCCTGTAAACAGGGAAATTCCTAAGGTTATGAGCCTGCATAAGCCCAGGACAAGAGGCAAGCTCAGAAAAGACGGAGAACTTGCCCTTCACTTTTGTCTCAGATTGATATTCTAGATAGGAGAGTTAAATTCTAAAGGAGTGCACCAGTCAATACAAAGCCAATTTGCAAAGACTGAAAAATAGCTTTTGCTTTTTGTTTTTTGTTGTATTGCTGTTGTTTTGTTTGCTTGTTTGTTTTGCATTGGTTTGTTTTCGTTAGCTCCTGGCACTCAGTGTCATATCACTAGCTGGATATGAATTTAAGGAGCAGATAGCTCAGGGACAAAATTCCAGTGTTAGCACCTTAAAATATTAAAATGTACAGTGTGACACAAAAGATTACAAGACAAAAAAAGAAACACAAACCACAACGAGATAGCATTTCATGTCCACTAGAATGTCTACTATTAAAAAAACAAAACAAAACAAAACAGGGACTGGCTGTATAGCCCAGTGGATAAGGGCGCCGGTACACCACATGGGAGGCCCCGGGTTCGGTTCCCAGGGACCTCTCCAAGCGGGCAGACAGCCTTGAGAAAGGCAAGCTGCCGTGGGCGGGGCAAAGCCGCTGTGGGCAAGGCAAAAAGCCGCCACGGGCAGGGCGGAGCTGCCACAGGCATGGCAAGTCACCCGTGAAACAAGGAGCTGAGCGCCTGCGAATCACGGAGCCGAGCAGCCTGAAAAACACAGAGCTGTACCGCCTGCAAAGCACGGAGCCAATCCACCTGTGAAACACGGAGCTGTGCTGCCCACAAAACACGAAGCGGAGCCACCCGTGAAATGGAGCCACCCACGAGCCGGGCGAGCTGCCTGCGTGGAGGGCTGACTTGGCACGTCGCTGCAAAAAACGGGGGGAGACAAGAAGCAGACATAGAAGAACACAGAAGAATGGACACACAGCAAGAGCAAGCAGAAAAGGGGAGGATATGTTAAAAAAATAAAAAATTAAATAAAAAAAATCCCAGAAAATAACAAGATTTGGAGAGGATATGGAGAAATAGGAGCACTCATTCATTGTTGGTGGGAATATAAAAATGTAAAATGGTGCAGTCTCTGTGAAAAACAGTTTGGCAGTTCTTAGAAAATTAAGTATAAAATTACCATATGATCTGGCAATCGAGGTATATACTCCAAGGAATTGAAAGCAGAGAGTCAAACAGATATTTGCACACTGACATTCACAGTGGTGTTATTCATAATTGCCAAAAGTGGAAGCAACCCAAATGTCCATCAACAGATGAATGGATAAATAAAATGTGGTATATAGAATATAATTTGAGCTATAAAAAGAATGACACCCTGATATATGTGAATACGTGGATGAATCTTGGAGACATCATGTTGTGTGCAATAAGCCATGTACCCCCATGTTTCCTTACTGCTTAAGCTACTTTTCTAAATATCTTAAATATGGCAACCACTATAGAACTTCCTTGATCTTTTGAAATATCGTCAAATCCTGAAACCTTTTGTATCAAAGCAAAGACTATAACTCTTCTAGACACTTCTTTTTTAGAAATCCAATTAAACAAATCTGAGCAGCTGTTATTCCTCAACAGATTTTGGCTTTTAATCATTGACTGCATCACAAAATCAACCAGTAGAGCATGTTTAGTGATGGGATTAAAAAAGAAACCAAATAAATGTAATCCCACTCCCTCTGGTGGTGTAATCTCCAAATATCCACCAGATTCGTAATTTGGTTAAAAATTTCAAAACTGGGAACTCTTTTATACTTAGTCTCCTTTTGACCCAGGAGATACTGACACTAAATAATCTCTTCAAAGGCTGTCTTTTAGTATTAAACCTTTCTTATAAGTGCACAACAAAAGAAGCAGCCACTGCTTTCATATTTCCTAATGTTTCATGTACATCATGCCAATGTATACAGACAGAAACTTCTCTTAAATAGGTCTAAGCAACCACCATCTACCTTTGAAAATCACAAATTCAGTTTTAAAGTTTTGGGATCTTGTACAGAGATTGCTTTATTATTATGATTAATATACAACAAAAATTAATAACCATTCTGCCCTATGCAACCGACTCTCCTGGTACATGGATACAATTATTAAAGGATCAATCAAGTTACAGCAAAACATAAAAGGTATGGACTTCAGTGTTGGAAAACTCTCCTCATTCTGTGTTGTGGTAAGGATCTCATACATAGCAGAAATACCAATGATTTTCCAAAGAATGCAATTGCAAATAACAACACATTTTCACCAAAAAGAGGTCATTAGCTAATGCATCTTGCATCTCTTTAATTTACAACATGTATTTTCTTTTTTTTTTTTTCGGTCTTTATAAAGGGTATTTATTTGGGGTAGAAGCTTACAGTTACCAGGCCACAAAACATAAATTTCTTCCCATACCAAAGTCCACGTGTTGGAGCAAGATGGCTGCCGACGTCTCCAGGGTTCAGGCTTCCGGTTTCCTCTGTTCCTGGGGCTGCGTTTCTCTCCGGGCTTAGCTTCTGCTTCTTCCACAAGTTCAGCTGTAGACCATGAGGCTTTCTGTGTTGCATCTCTCCACAAGGCCAGCTGTAGACTATCCGGCGATCGGCTCTCTCCAACATCAGAACTGCTTCTCAAATCTGCTTCTCTCAATCTGCCTCTACAACATGTATTTTCCATCAGAAGATATCTCATTCCTATAACATGGACAGAAGTCCCTAGCCCTAAACACAGCTTCCAGTGCTTTTCTGTTTGTTGAAAGGCACTCTCTTGCAGTAGTTCAAGCACAGACTCTGGACCCAGCCTGACCAGCGCAGCCGATCACTAGCTGCATCACAATGGGCAAGTTAGTTTAACCTCACTGTGCCTTTGTTTCTTCTGTAAAATGTAGGTAATGGAAGTTCTCACTCACGGGGTTGCTGTGAGGTATAAATACGTTTGCATATGGAGGATGCCTAGAACAGTGCCTGGTCCAGAGTAAATGCTATACATATGTCAGCTGGTACAGTCAATGTTTGACTAACACAACTGTAAATATGTATTGTCTGAGCTTCAGCCATATGGAACTTCTCTAAGTCATTCAAACAAAACCTATTTTCTCCAGCGTTAGGCTCCTTGCACATGCTATCCCCTCCATCAGCTCACTGAGCAACACAGTAGCCACATGTGGAACTAATTACATTTAAATGCAAATTAATTGAAATCAAATGAAATCAAAATGTCAGTTCCTCAGCTGCACTGGCCACATTTAAAATGCTCAATTGCCACATGTGGCTAGATGGCTACTGGATTAGACAGAACTGACAGAGAACATTTCCATCACCACAGAAAGTTCCATCATCAGTGCTGGGCTAGACTATTCTTCCT
>PVKH010045149.1:0-10523 GCA_004027955.1 Chaetophractus vellerosus | reverse complement strand
TAAATTTCTTACAAAATTATATATGGAAGCAGTGGTTTCCGTATAACTTCTGTCTATTCTCTCCTTATGCTCTTATGTAAGTTATATAATCTTATATTCCTTTAAGAAAGAGGAATGAGAGGAATACATCAAATTGGAAGTCTTCTGCAAAAAAATAAATTACATTTTATTTATAGAATTTTACGACATTATGAAAAATGCAAACATGGTCTAAATGAGTTCACAAATATGAATTATTATTGCATAGTTGTTGACACTTAAAACAATTGAGAAATGCTCTTGAAATATCTTATTATCACTTAACACGATCTAAAATGAATAGTGTGTTGTTAAACATTAAAATCAGGGCACTTAAACAACTCCCCTTCATATGCCATGATGAAGGATCATCCATCTATCATATCAGTAGGGAATATATGCTATTATCCCAACCTCTGCAGTTTTTTGGCCACCTATTTCTTTTCCCACAAAACTCCATTTGCCCTTCAGTATCCATGTGTCTTCTGGTTGGGTAGATATGGGCCTGGGGTGGAAGTAGCATGACCTGGGTACCCTTCTATAAGCACCACTCCTCTCGGTCCTTAGTATCTTGGGGAAATCTTTCGACTTCTGTGGCCTTCATGTTTCTTGGTCGTACAAACAGAGCATTGGATTAGATGAGCTTTAGCTCCTTTCTAGCTATGACCAGCAAAGCTCCCATGACCCCAACCTCTATTCAAGGTCTTTTATACTGACTCACTTGCTACCATTTCTTTGCTAATTTAGCCCCAATTAAAGAAAAGCTTTAATAACTAGAATTTCTCATCATTTTCTATAACAAATTTAATAATTTGGAAGGGTGGAAGACAACTGCAGGTTCTGTCAATTTGCATTGACAGAAATGAAACCCTGTGTCCCATGGAAAATTGTGCAAGCGTGTGCATGCATGTGCACTCTGGAGCACTCGGAGAGCCAGATGGCTGACAGGTCCTATGGAGTCAGAACATTGAAGTCCTGCTGCTTAATGTCCTTCTTTTCCATTTCCATTCCCTGCCCTCCCAGCAGCATCGGGTGCACAACCCAAGCTTGAAAAACACAGGTGACATTGCCGGTGAGCCCATGCTCTTATCACCTGCATGCAGAAAGTCTGTAAAGGAGCCAGCCTGCCCTATTAGTTATTAGATATGTGCTTTCTAGCTTAAAAAGGTCATGCTGATCTGGAGCAGAGTGAACTTGGATGAAATTCAGAATATTAGGCTCCTTTCTTGCCTCTACCTACTGGGTGAAAAATCAAAGAAAGATCTTGGTAAGTTACAACCTGACTGCTCTCCTTTATCTTCTCTCTGCCTTACCTCCCTCAACCTTGACCCTCATTGAATTATCAGTTATATGAAAATGTTAATTCAGGTGTCAAAATTGCTCTACAAAAAGGTATCTTGCTCTGAAAAAGCACCCAAAGTTTCACACATACATGCAAATATTTCTCAAACATTGCTATCTTTGGGAAGATTACAGTTATATGTCAAATATGTTTTATATTTACCTATAATCATTTCAAGTCATGCAAGGAGAACAGAGATATTTCATGTGTGTTTACCTAGACAGCAATGAGATCAATTCATAAATCTTTTGTGCATGTGTGCGTGTATGATACAAAAATTAGCCAGCTTGGTTCTCCCCCACCCTCTACCCCATTCCAATTTGCTATTTGAACGATTCTTGTTCTTGATTTTTTTTTTCTCTTTCTGAAGCAGAAGCCTGATTTTATTCAAAACTTGAAAACAAAATGGGACAATTTACTAAACAGTGCTATGAACTTCATTTTAAATTTGATTGTAAACCAAAATATTGTTGAGAAATTGTTTTCTTGATTTTCTATAGTCCAATATAAAGAGTCACCATTTTTAATATAATATCCTGCTTCATAATTAAGAACATCTCTTCCCTCTAACTACATACTTGTCTTCCACCTTCATGCCAACATGAATATCAAATTGGTCATTGAAAATCTGGTAAGTTTGGAGCAGTTCTTTCATACATGACAGGAGTACTCTGCAGGAAATCCCGCATGCTTGGTGTGGAGCGAGTTGCTGTATGGTGCATTGTGGGAACACAGGCTCAGGCACAACAGACACTTACAGCAAATGACCACTTTATTATTTACACAGCACAAAGCAAAGGGTCCAAAGGAGCAGGGGAAGAGATCCCATTGTGGCCAGTGTCCCAGGGAGGCCAAATGCTTGTTTGGGTGTCTTTGGATGGCAGCTCCTCCTGCTTCACCCTGAATGGGAAAGGAGAAGCCAGTCTGTGCTACCACAAGGTGGGGTATTTACTCCCACCCTGACTAGGAGGTGGGACTGCTGGTTCCTGGGTTTTGGGTTTAAGATATGGCCAGGCACCTCCATTAGACCTAACATCACTGTGAGGCTGGAGAGTAGAAACTACTGAAACATCTGCACCACAATAAGAAGGGCAGGGAGGGGATAGGCAGGACTGCCAGAGATACCACTGAGCTGTCTCTGACTTCCCCAGTGCTTGGCTTCTGCCACTGAATGCAGGTCATTGTGAAAAGCAAAATTGTTCCCATAGATTTCCAAAATACCACTTAGAGCGTGTTGTTTCCTCTATTGAAAGCCACTTCTATAGACCGGCAGGATGGGAGTGGAATTGCCCAATGGGGGAGCAGAGATTTATCCTGTGGACACTAAGAGGCAAACCCCCTCAGAGATGAGAATGGACTCAGAATGGAAGTGGGTCCAGGGTCTGTCTTAGGCACTCAAGGGAGATCTCTGGGAAGTATTAAGCTATTTTGCCTGTGCATTTCTGTTAAATTGCCAGGGACAAAATGGGAATAATAGTAGTAAGTTAGGGAATATTAAATGTACCCATTTGCATGAGTAATTTTGAAATGACTCATCAGAGCCTAGTGATTTTAACTGCTCTCTGTTAAAGCTGAATACATCTACATTACCATAGGTAGTGTTGTGTGAGAAAGACAGAGGAAAAAAATGAAAAGTGTGCTGCCCTACATACTCCCCTGTGGCTCAAAGGAAAATGGCAACATCCAAATAGGGGCCAATATTCCAAAGTTCTACTCAGTGACCAGCATGAAGTAAGAAGTGGCTCACAGTGAAATGGAAGCAGCAGGGGGGAACATAGGATCAGAAGAGAAGCTGTCAGGTGAATGGCTCCAGGCAGATGGGAGACAACCCTCTTCAGCCCAAAGGTTGTAGCTCCTGTGTTGTCCAGAATAGGAGTCACTAGCCTCATTATTTTGATACATTAGTTTAAATTTAAAAAAATATATTAAACTTAATTTTACCTGTGTCTTTGTATTTGTTCATTGTAACTACTAAACATTTAAAATGACTTAGGTGGCTCATGTTGTTGGCTCACATTAGACAACACTTGTCTAAATAAAGGGAACTTTTGATGGAAGGGAGAAGAGGTTGATACTGGGTTATCATTCATTCAACAACTATTAACTGAGCTTTTCTCCATGTCTAACACTGAGCCAGGTTTTAGATAAACAGAGAATGAAACAGACATGGTTACTGAGCTAATTTAGTCAACAGACAGCTCAAGAAATCAGATGCTAAATAAATAATTATAAAACTATAAATTATGATAAATTTTATTAAGTGAAAGTTAACTTTGCTAGGAGAGACTATAGCAGGGACGACCATCTTAGACTAGAATACCATGGAAGGTCGCTCTGAGGAAACGACATATTCATTCACACCTGAAGTGTGATTGGGATTTAGCCAGAGCATTAGAGACAAAACAAAAACAAACACAAACAGACAAAAACGCTCACAGCATGTGGAGAGATGCTGATGCAAGAGAAAGAAGTAAAACCAATTTGGCAGCAGTAGTATAGTAGTGCAAAAGAAAGTGATTACAGAGGTATAAGGGGGCAGGTCACCACTGGTCACGTTACCGCTTTGGAAGGGATTTACGTAGGGTAGTGAAATGACCTGCTTGATAGTTTTAAAATGTTATTCTGGTGCGGTGGCATATAAGGGAGAGCACAGGGAAAGAGTGCAGGAAGAGCAATAGGGAGGTGGCAGCAGTTCAGCCAGATGGGACAAGGGGTCTGGTCCAGGCAGGGTAGAGGTTCTCTGCCTGGCACACACTACTGGCTTTTATTACCTTAGGTGGCAGTTGCTCCCTATTGTATTTCTTTATGTCCATTTACTTTTCTAGGAAATTATTCCTGTTTGTCCTCTTTATATTTTGCCAAAAACAATGCAATGTTCTGATTCCCCTCTATATTGGATTAAAGCCTCCATGCCTCTTTCTCAAATGTAAAAGAGAAGCATCTTTTAATCTTTTTGCTCTTTTTTTTTTTAACTTGTTCCTGTCCTGCGTATGTTTTTTGAATGGATGGAAGAGCAGCAGAGACCGTTATTTATAATACCTCCTGCTACTCCAGACCAGAGATTTTTTGTTGTTGTTATTGAAAATGCTTGGATATATTCTATTCCTTATTTAATACCAGATGGAGGAAATTTTTTAAACATCTACTAAACACATAAAGCTAATTTAAAATATATTTATTTAGCATATTGTCAGGTTTATATTTCACATGGTTAAACAATTTAGAAATTATAAAAGTGTATTCAGGGAAAATTTTTCTTTTTCTTCTCATTTCCTGATCCAGCCCCTGAGCAGGTTAATTTTCTTTCTTTTTTTAAAAAATTAATTAATTAATTAATTATTATTGTTTTTACATATCCCCCCCCCCTTGTTTGTTCTTGCTGTGTTCATTTTTGCGTTCTTCTGTGTCTGCTTTGTCTACCCCTTTGCGGGGACGCGCCGAGTCAGCTCACCAGTGAGTGGTGGCCTTGCCCACTTGCGGGTGGCTTGCCCCTCTGGCGGGCGACTCTGCTCTGCTCCCCAGCGGCTCCATTCTGCTCGTGGGTGACTTGCCTTGCCCATAGCGGCTTTGCCCTGCCCGTGGCAGCTTTTTGCTCTGCCCACAGCAGCTTGCCCCCTCAAGGCGGTCTGCCCCGCTCGGAGAGGCCCCCGGGAACCGAATCCGGGGCCTCCAATGTGGTGTACCGGCGTCCTATACACTGGGCTACAGCCGGCACCAGGTTAATTTTCTTAAATGTATCCTTCCAGAAGTTATTATTTCATTCACAGAAGAACATTGGTCCATAGAAGATAGCCCTCCTTGTTTCCTTTATACATGGTGGCAAACCAAATAAATTGTTCTGCACAGTGCTTTTGTTTTTACTTTTATTTTTTACTGAAGCATAACTTCCATAAGGGAATATACACAGATCATAAGTTAACAGCTCATTGGGTTTTGGAAATTGTATATATCTATTAACCCACACACTTACCCAATCCATCATTAAATGATCTTAACCCCACCTTCAAATTGGATCCTGAAAATGACAATTTCTCACCAGCTCCACTTTTACCCG
This sequence comes from Chaetophractus vellerosus, assembly GCA_004027955.1. Lineage (NCBI taxonomy): Eukaryota > Metazoa > Chordata > Mammalia > Cingulata > Chlamyphoridae > Chaetophractus > Chaetophractus vellerosus. The sequence goes on along the minus strand of PVKH010045149.1, from coordinate 5,109 downwards.
GTCTGAGCTTCCATCATCTCTCACCTGGATTGCAAATGACCTCCTAACCCATCTATCGGCTATCACTCTTCCTCAACACAATGGCAGGAGCCTTTTAAAAGATACGTTCAGTGATGCCATGTCACTACTCTTCTCAAAACCCTGCAGGGACACCCTTATCATGAAGAGACTATAAGGCCCTAAACAATCTGGCTGTCCTTTATTTCTCTGCAGGATTGGCTACATTATTTGTGGGGCTCAGTGAAAAATGAAAATGCAGAGTCTCTTGTTCAAAATGCAGGAAAGAATGTTCTTAACAGTATTCAAATATGAAACTTTTTCCTTCCTCTCATGGTCTTTCTCACCTGCCCTGCTGATTTTAATTGTTGTGTAATGTGATGCTCCCTCGGCTGTGGGGTGCGCCATGTGAAGGCCCTCACAGGCTCCTGGGGGCTTCATCCCACCACTCCATGCTCCTGTCCCATGTGCAGTGTGTAGGTGCCCATTGGCTCCTGGGATCCTCCTTCCACCAGCCACAGGACCAAGGTGCTCTGCCCCAGTGGAAGGAGGGACAGACATCCAGCTAGTCTCTTGCTTTCTCAGGCCCACTGCCCCAATCCACAACAGAAGGACCACAGCCAAGGATGCCAGGGTACTTGGATCTGGGGTGGGTGAGAGGCTTCCCCCATCTGCCATTGAATGCACACGAATCTGAGCTGGATGGTCACTGCTCTGCTCCACCTTGAAACTCCTCAGACTGTGACCTAACCCATACTTTACCAAATCACCACCAACACCCAGGTTTGGAGAAATAGGCAGCAGAGAACTCTCCAAGGGAGACAAGGAGGCTTTAGGAGGATGGATCACATACGAGCCAAACCTCCAAGACTTTTCAAATATTCCATTGTCCCATCAGACTATACTTAGCATTATGGTTAATTTCCTGTGCCAACTTGGCTAGGTTATGCTGTCCAGTTGTTTGGTCAAACAAGTACTGCTTGAGTGTTACAGAGGGTATTTACTAGATGGATTTGCACCTGTAATCAGTTGATTGCATCTGTGGCTTATTGCACCCATAGTCAGCAAAGGAGAATGCCCTCAGAAATTGAGGGAGTCTCTTCCTCCAATCAACTGGAGGTCTTAAAGACAGAACTAAGGATTTCAGAAGACAGAAAGAATTGCTGCAAAATTCTTTCCTCTGGGAAATTTAGACCCAACCACAACATCAACTTTATCAGTTTCCAGGTTGCAGCCTGCCCTACAGAATTTGGACTTACCAGCTCCCGTGGTTGCATGAACCAATTCCTTATAGTAAGTGTTGTGAGTGAGTGTGCATGTGTGTGTAATAGTGACTGAGATGTGGTAGATGCTAAATTAATTTTTGCCTGGAAATGACTAGTCTCACCAAATAAAGTCACAGATAACTCTCCCAGGAAAGACTAGAGCTTGTAAGAGAGAGAAAGAGAGAAAGAAGAAGAAAAAGAAAGGAGGAGGAGGAGGAAGAGGAGGAGGAGGAGAAGGAGAGATGAGGGAGGGAGAGGAAGAATGAGAATGTCTTATATCAAAAAGAATGTGTTGTTTAGAAGGAGAAAAGCTATTTGCAATTAATAAACAATAGCAGCAGGTATTTTCCACTGCATTGAAGGGAGCAAGTCTCTGTAAAAATCAATTGCTAAATAATGACTACATTCTCAAGGTCACTTGTGTAGTAAATGGAAGAGCCAGGATTCATGCCCAGATACATTTGACTCTGAAACCAGTGCTTAATCTCCTCAGGGATCATTTGCATTTAAAAAGAGGTACTGATTAATTCACAGTGAAATGCTAGTTGGTGGGCTACCTGAGGGATATATTTTTGTTTGGAAGTTCTTCCCTATTGCCTAGTGTTCTTTATTTATTTTCACTATGCTCCTTTATTTTCCCACATTCCTATAGTATAGAGATATGCAGGTTGACACTGAAAGTCTGTTAACACCTGAGTTACATGCTTCACAATGTATTGTTTCATTTTCAATTAGAATCTGCCTCAAACCATTTCATTACTCACACCAGTAGAGACTCTGATTGATACAAATTATCCAAAGCACTGGATGATACAAAAGCCATTTAGACCAAGGGACATACTCAGTCTGGAAAATCTCTCCCTTTCTCTTCCTCCTCTTCTTCCTCTACTTTCCCCTTCCTCCCAACCCCTATAATAACTCCTCATATGAATACTAGGATTCTATATAACACAAAGAAAAAGAATTCAATTTGCAGTGATCCACCTTGAATTTGTTTCTGATATTCACTTCATATTTCAAGGAACAGACATTTACAACATATTTTCCAAGCAGTAACTTAGAGATTTGATAAATAGTAATGTTTCTTATTAAAGATTAAAATCCAAAAACTCTTTTCCTATAGTTGTATCCAAAATAATTTCATTGTAGAGTAGAGTAAAAAAGAAATCACCATCCACATGCTATATTTCATGCTAGCAATATCTAGTTGATTCAGTATTTATAGTAGTCAAAATTCTAATTATCTATAAGATATTATGTTGAATACTTTTTAAAATTTAAATAAAGTATGAGTAGTTATGTGCCAGTAAGAGAATGAAAAAGTGGCCAAAAGAAGTGGTGAATCTATATGTTAATATGCTTCAACTTCAAAATCAAATTCAAATGAATACATATTTACACAGCATTTATTGTAAACTTAAGATATTGTCAATCTAGTTGAGAAGTAAGATATTGTTCTAATCTAACCCCATGATACCAGGGCAACTTATATTGACTATATGTCACCAGTTCTGCTTGTAGGTCAACTATATTCTGAAATATTTTATTATTCCTTTCTATTTATTGAGTTCACATATCAATCATCCTTGTAATTCCTCTCATCAAATCTCTTTAGTTATCCTTTTACCCTCTCTGGATAAATAAACCTATCCTAATTACCTCTAATTTTGCCAGGATTTTTACAATAACTTTCTTATCTCATGCATTTATTCTCAACACAGATGCCAAATGGAATCCTATTCAAACATAAGCCAGCTCATCTCCCTCCTCTGCTCACAATATTCTAAATGCTCCCCATCTCACAAAAAGTAAAAGTCATTGTAAATACAATGGCCCCAGAGGCCATCATGCTTTCACCCACCCTTTCCCCCCCCCCCCCCCCCCCCCCCCCCCCCCCCCCCCCCCCCCCCCCCCCCCCCCGAATTCCCTGGCTCCCTATCCCCACCTAACCTACCCATGCTGTCCTCCTTGCTGTTGCTCCAACATGCCCGTCATCTTCCCATACCAGGGCACTCTTTTTCTTCTGCCTAATTGCTCTTCTCCCAGGTGGCTCTCCTATCCTTCAGATCTTTATGTATTGCCATTTCTCAGTGAAGCTGAGAAATTGTAACCCATATGTCCTTCCCAAATTTACTTGTCTCAATAGCACATATCAGTATCTGACATGCTATGTATTTTAAGTGGTTAGTTGTGTATTGTATGTCTCCATCTCCCTCCATCAATAAATGTGGGCTTCAGGAAGGCAGGGATTTTTGACAGTTTTATCCTGTGCTAGAATCCCAGTGCCCAGAATAGTGCCTGACTCAGAATATGTGCCCAATATATAGGACACTCTTTTTTCCTTTGGGAACTTTAGCAGAAGTTCAAAATAATGAGAAAGATTCAGGGTACTGATTAGTTTTCTTGGTGTCTTAGAGGAATTTGTTTTATAACAAATATATTGGAATGAATGGCTCATTTCTATGATGTCTAAAACTTCAGGGTTGTTGGAAAAGCAGTTTAATATGTGTAGACAAAAACATGCATAAAATTAAGTGACAATAAAATGTTTAAATGGATTGAGGACAATTGAAAATTTATCATGAAATAAGTGAGATTCTTATTGCTCTACATTCTCCCTGAGAGAACTAATTCATTTTAATGACTTCAGCTACCATTTTAGTAGAGACAAATCTCAAAACTATGTTTGTATCCTTGACCTCATTTCCTAGTTTCAGTTTTCTATCTCTTTCTCCTTGGCAGTTTTACCTAGATATCAAACATAAATTGTATAAATCTGATTCACAAGGGTTTTTCTTTGCAAATCAGCTATCTTCAGAATTGCCTATTCATTACAGATTCATCATTAATTTTCTTGTTACCCTATCTTGAAACATTATCGTTAGTTATGTTTTACTCTAACTAGTATAATAAAGAAATATGATATTTTATGCTGTTAAGTTAATAAAGAATAAATGTAAATCAAAGATCAATCAGCCACCAGAATAAAATAATTGAAATAATTTGGAGAAGGTGGTTTATTAGTGAGGGAAATAACAATTAAATAAGAACTTTGGGTTATTTAGGAGTGAGATCCAAGAACAGTAACTTTTGAAGTGAATTCATTAGACCAGCTACAAATATGCAGTTGATATTCCTTGTCAAATTAAAGGACCATGGCCTTCCCCACATATATGATGAGGGGAGTAAAGTGGGCCTTTGTACGCTTATTCCAGTCATTGAAGAACTGAGGACTGGAAAATGTTCCCAGACTGTCCACGCCCAGGATATAGGTCCTAACACATCTAGACTGGTACTTGTCACTGTAAGTTCTTTGTTGATCTTGTTGAGTTTTCATTAGATTTTAAGCAATAGGTAAGATTAGGACATGCAAGGTGAATAATAAGGGAACAGGCATCCTGATAGGTGTAGCATGGACAGATATTTTCTTAGAAAAATTAAATCATGTTTATGTAACCCTCTTATCAACCCTGCAGGGTATTGGAAGGCTATGGGGTCTGGCTGGAAATTTTCATAACCTCAAATAAACCGTTCCCCCAATAGCACTGATGTATTGTTTGTACTTTGTAAGAATTCCAGCAACAAGTGAATCTTGAAAATTAACCACAGGACATTTATTAGCTCTGGCATTGCTTGGAGCCTAGATGAATACATACTGTGATGGCTAGGCTAATGTGTCAACTCGGCCAGGTAATTGTGCCCAGCTGTTGGGTCCAGCAAGCCTGGGGCTAATTGCATCTGCATCAATCAGCAAGATTGGATGAAGAATGGATGACGCTGTTATCCATTCAGTTGACTGCTTATAAAAGGGAACTGATTTCAACATTCGGAGAGAATTTCCCAGCTC
>PVKH010045148.1:0-10453 GCA_004027955.1 Chaetophractus vellerosus | reverse complement strand
CACGTGCACATGTGCATGTGTGTTCTACGTCAAAGGGAGTTTCACCAAGAGAAAGAAGATTTTACCACTGGGATGACCAGTGCATGATGCCACCATGTCTGTTCCACCACTCAGCGTCAAATTCCTTTCACCAAGCCCTTGGTCACAGACTGGTCTCAAACTCAGTCTCAACACAGTGCTCCAGGTGTCACTGACAATTAATTGGTCCTGGAATGTGATGTGACATGAATTTGCTAAAGTGTTTTACATGTTTTGAGTCTTGAATTGATTAAACACTATTATATTTTTTAAATTTAGCAAATTTCAAAAGAAAATGAGGAGAGTCTTTTGTAAATTTAGAGTTAGGTTTTGAGGATGTTTTAAGAAGACTAGCCTTCTAATTCTATTTTATGCAACTTTTTCCCCTCATCTAAGAAGTGAAAACCACTTTGGAGGGTTCCTCTCATCTTCCTTTCTTCCTCTTCCTTATTTTTCTAGACACCAATTTTCTTTATTTTCCACTTTTCCCATACTGAACAAATGTACCTCATCTCCAAGGGAAGACGGGCTGATAAGAATGCAAATACAAGATTTTCTTTTTCAGTGCCAACCAACCTCCATTATTTTTAATTTTCTGATTATAATTAACTCTTTACTTTTACAACATTACTGTACATTATCAAGTCCATACTCTCTACATCTACTATTTACTTTGCTTTAAAAAAAACTCTGGTAGCACAAATAAAACATTCTATTAAAATAACTCCTTATAATTGCATACTTTGGCATCTCAGTGAAGTACTGTCTTTTCTCAACCAAAAAAATGAGTGATAATAAAACATTGAATGCAGGCGAGTATTTTTGTATAACTTTTTATATGATGCATTTGTAGGGAGACTGAGCTGCACAAAGATTGCATTAACTGAAATGATAAATAGGTCTGATGATTAAGCCAGGTGGCAAAGCTCTCATTTGTGTGGCTGTCGAAATGGATACCTGGGCATGGGAGGAAACTTGGGACTCCTTTCCTAGGGCTAGGGGAGGATGGGCGTGAGGGAGAGATGGTGTGATTGATCTCTTTGGAAGAGAGGGCCAGCTGGAGTAGGCTAAATGGCTCCTTCTGGATTCTCCTTAAAAGCTAAATTGATGGCAACTCCTGAAAAGAGCAGCTCAGGCCTCTGTCTCTGTAAGCTTAAGATAAACCTTGATTTCAGCAACTGCTAAAATAACTGGAAGTTGAAATAGATTTTAAAAAGATAAAATAATATCCCCTCAGTGAAGGAATTAGAGGGGATAGAATGTTACTCATCTAGCAAAATAAGGGGATAATTGCAATGTGGTGTTCTTCTTTGTTAGAAGATTTTCAGGAACCCATCTGTGCAGATTGTTTCTTTTTTATTATCATTGCACCAACTAATTACATTAGGGAAAAAGGGGACATTTTAATTAAAAGACTGTTTTAAGGGAGTTATAATTCTACTCTGTCATTAAATATCTTAACTAGCTGCCAAATTTGTTAAAGTAAATGATATTTCCAAAAATCTTTGTTTGAAAATTATTTTTATTAACCCATTTTCAACAAAATATATTTTCCCTTTTATTTATCCTATTAGATTTGGCCTTTTTATTTCTCCACTTTAACCAAAGAATCATAGGGTAGTACGGCATGCAAAACATCCTATTTTGCAGGGAGACTTATTTTTTTCCTAAAAAAGAAAGTTAAAAAAAACTGTTTTATTTTACAAAGTATGCATATTTTCTTAGGTATGATGAGTTTGGTTAGGGTAATCATTTTGGAAATTGCTATTTGTAGAACGTGGTGAGTTGTAGAGAGAAGACATTGGGGGAAGTGGGAAAATTGATATTCACAGGAGATGAATGTTCAATATTGCAATTAAAATACATTGCTGCTGTTTCAACCCATTTTCCTTTGGATAAAATTCCTAATCATATAAATTAAATTACTAGACCTCCATCTAATAACACACATAAAATAGGTGGGTAAGCAGCCATTTTCTGGATGATTGAATGTGTCTTCCTCTTTGTGAAATCTTTCTTCATTTTCCAAGATGTTTAAATAACAATTCAGAAAGGTTTATAGTATTTAAATGTCAAGGAATGGGAAAGGCAAAGGATCTAAAATGGAAATATGGATAAATGAGAAGCCATGACATGGGGACAGAGCAACAGAGTCTTAGAAGCCAAGAGAGGACCCTAAGCACCTGGTGCAGGAGGTGATGAAAGCCAGAATTGAAAATTCATGATTATATTCTCAGTATTCAAACCACTTTCTGGATTTCTTCTCTCTGATTGAAATACTGAGCCATTTTTAGTCCAAAAATTGAATAGGAAAAGCATTATCGAAATTACTTTCATATAAAAAATGCCAAAGTCAAACCATGTCTTATGAAGCTGAAACTTGAATAAATACTATTATTCTAATCATTATTAAAAAACCAGTTCTTGTGCATAGCAGACGTGCAGTAAATGTATGTTGAAAGAATGAATGAAGACAATATTTCACCCAAATTCTCAAGTAGGAGATGGCAGCTTCTATCAGCAGCAGTTTTTTACTTTTTTATATTTTTCTATTTTTTAGCTCTTCAATAGCATTCCCCAGGGAAGCCGGCAAACTGAAATCTGTTACATTAATGCCAGCAGGAATGTGTATGTGTGAAGAGGATAAGTAAACATTTATTGTACCTGATGGCTCAATGAACTATCCACATGAGCTCTTAAGAGACTTAAAAATACTTGGCAGTATTTTATACTTAGGGTAAATTCTACAAATACCATTTGTGGAATTTTATCCTTCAGGAAATTTCTATATTTGAGCCAGTAAAGCTTTTGCAATTCAAAACTGTTGGACTAGTCTGTAACTATATAACTCTTCTTCCTTTGGTAATGAGTTACTCTCTCAAAATTTTCATGTTAGGTTTCTGCTCAAATCAGTGTCAAAATATCTTCCAAGAACAGATTTAGTAAGCATATTTAAAAGATAAAACATTTTCCTGTTTTAACTAATATAACAATAAAAATGATGAGAACTGCCACTTATTGAGGGTTTAATAGATTCCAGCTCTTTATTTGGTGTTTTATATGTAAATGCATAGATGGTTTTACCTTAGTAAAGAGAAGAGGACAGCAAAACTTAGAGAAAATGCCTCGCACACAGCCACACAAATTGTAGATGACTGAACTGATATTCAATCCCAATATCTGGGCTATTTTTACTGACATACTAAATGTCCCAAATTTATATTTGACTGTCACAAAATCTTATCAACTGTGCCAACTGAGGCTAGCTTTCTCTTCTATATTAGTGTTGAAATTAGAACATTCTACATTTATTCAAATAATTTTATAAGAATGATAGAAATTTAGAGCTAGGAAAAATTTAGATATCTCCTACATTAATAGATCTTGGATTTTCTGGTTTTAGGGCCACATTACATTCTTAGTAATTATTGAGGATCTCTAATGTCATTTGTAATGTGTGCTATATTTATCAATATTTACCATATTATCAGTAAAAGTGGAAACATTTAAAAATGTTTGTTCATTTAATAATAACAATAATAAACTCATTACCTGTTGATATAAATAGCGTATTTTATGGAAAATATTTGTATTTTCCAAAAAATTTGGTGAGAAGAGTGGTATTTTACGTTTATTAGTCTCTTTAATATTTGGCTTAATGGGAGGTAACTGGATTCTCATAACTGCTTTCTCATTCAATATATCATAACGACACCCATTTCCTGTAAACTCTGGAACACTCCCCTGAGCATATAAAATAATGAAAGTGAAAAAACCAAATAATCTCTTAGTATTATTTTGAGAATAGTTTGAACTCAGAGACCGTCCTGAAAGGGTACAAGGGTTTGTTGACCCCACTTTTAGACTGCTGATCTAGATCAAACTCTCATTTGAACTAAGGTGTACTGTGGATCTGTTACTGAGCTGAAGTCTGATGATTGGTTAGGGAAGGGCTAATACTCTTCTACAAAGGCATTAGATGTGATTAGGATGAGTACTAAATCACCTCATGGAAATATATGAGGATGGTTTTGAGGGAGTTTGTATTTTCATCTCCTTACACTGATGGCAAGGCAATCTGCATCCACCATACTGCAATGATCTTGTTAAATTTAACAAAATTTTAAAATGTTTATTCATATTTCTATGTCTATTAGCATGCTTATTGTCATGATCACTCCCCTAATTTTGAACCTTCCATTGACATGATCCCCCCATGACTTCACACTCAGTGAAAGACACCAGTCTGCCCACAGTTGCCCAAGCCAGAGTTGTGTGACTCTTCCTTGATTCAGCCCTCCGCCTCAACAAGCCCTGTCACTTTTTCTCACAAATATCTCTCTAGTCCAGCCACTTCTCTACCTCACCAGTTTTGCCCCGAATATTTGCCTTTCCTTTACCAAGTTGCATTATTACAACTTCTTGCCTTCCTTCCTCCTTCCCTCCCTCCTTCCCTCCTTCTCTCCCTTTCTTCCTCCATCCATCCATCCATCCTAGCTTTTCTGATTTGTCCTCTGTAATAAGAATCTGATTATTTTGAAATGAAGATTCCAAGTAGACACTTAAGATAAGGTCCCAAATCTTTAAAGTTATTTATAGGGTCTTCTTTAATCAGCCCCAATCCTGCTTCTCCAATTTGCATTTGTGACTACTTCTTCCTTTATTCTTTATAGTCTCTGCCCATGTTCTCTCACCTCATGCCAGTACACAAACTTTTTTCTTCCATCTGTCCCTTCCATTTTTTTTCTTGATTGGTTCTGGTTGTAACACAGATATCACCTCCTTTGGAATAATTTCATTCTTAGTTAGATGTTCCTGCTATGTACTTTCTCAGCAATCTCTACTTTCCCCACTGAACTATTATTTATCATTCTTCATTTTTAATTGCTTGCTTAATAACTTGTGTTGCTGTATATATTCAGCATTGTGTGAGTAGGAACGTTGTCTATTCTATCTTTCACTGCATCCTCAATGTCTAGAACCATGCCTGACTTATAGTAAGAATTTAATAAACATTTGTTTGGTGCATCAGTAAACGAATGGTGTCAATTTTTTTCTCTTATTCCTGTGGTCAGTTATATTCATGACTTTCTGATTCACTTTTCTTTATGAAGATAGGTATTATTCATTGAAATAATTATTTAATTGTCTTGTATTACTATTTAATATATTATAGTTACTATCCTGTATGACTCCTATGCCAAAGCGGTTCAAAGAGTGGCTCTTATATGACACTTACCTGAAACCATGCCTATCTTTTGAAATTAGCCTATCGTTTGGATGACCAGGAAAACACCTGGGAAGATTGTTAAAAATATTCATTCATGACTCCTACCCCTTGAAAATCCTGATTCTGTTGTTTAGGTTGTAACCAGTTCCACAAATTACTGTCATAGCTTCCAAAGTTTGAGAACTACTGCCTTACTGCAATTGTATTCTGTGTTATTAATAAGAATAGGTTTGGCAAATTTACTACCAAATTTTAAAATTCATTCTAATTTCAATGTTGAGCACTCTCATATGCAAAGAACTTCATAGCCTTTTATACATGTTTTAGAAACTCTCCTAGGCCCAATGTTAAACTTTACAATAATTCAGCAGGTGTTACTCATTCAAATATTTATTTTCACTTTTGAATAGCTCATTATATACAAGTTAATTCCTCAGACTGAATTCTATTATGTTTATTGGATATCTAATATCAAGTCATATGTGGCATTTATTTTAGTATAGTAAGTACATTTTTAATTTGTAAAACAAAATGGAATAATAACATAATACTATGTAGCTCATGCATTGTTATTTGTAGCATTTTAAAAGACAAAACTCTAAAGTAACTTACAATAAAGTAAATTTTATGGATAGTATTTTAAAAGCAAGAGATACTAAGTATCTGTATGAATTAATATATTTTTTAAATTGCATGAAAATATTGAAAAGTAGTCAAATTGTTAATTTTATCATTAACCATATTACAAAATACTAAAGAGCATATGACATTAATGTATGAGAGAATTTATAATTTATTCATAGAATTGAATAAAACATTCCTGTAATAGATTTTTATTACAAGACCTCATGTTATTTTATTATATAGTATATTTTCAGTTTTAAAATGGTGTATTTTAATTCCTGTTCCTAAACAGAGTTAAGTAATGTATGGACAGAAAGAGAGAAAGAGAGAAAGAAAGTTTGGTTTAGCTATTTGCAAATATTTTACTTTAACGTATTTTGTCATACTGATATTCATGAAAATAGTTTTTCAGGGAAGGTAAAGATAGAGAGAAAGAAATATAGAGATGAGAAAGAGAAAAAGAGGTAGATAGGGAATAAGCATAGGAGGAGAATATTGATTAAATTGGAGCAACCTATAATAGAATTGGATGATCTCTTTTTATACCCACATTCTTTTATTTATTGGATGTTTTGTGTCAGTTCTTATATGGGTTTAATTTCTTGAAGATTGTATAAAGGAATAAATTCCTATTATTTAAAAATGCATCACAGTTCTAAGATCTATTACTAATGTATTTATTAATATGATATGTTTTTGAATCATATAATTAGGAACGATTACTCTAGGAGAATGTTTGCTTTATTATGTCTGCAATTACATTTATTTCTGAAGTTAAGTTTATATCTATAAAACAATGCAAAAGGTTTTATCTCATAAAATAATTAATTATGGTTCAGGTTGCTTAGAGTCTATTTTATTAAGGAAAGTTATTCCACTCTTACATATGCATCAAATTGTGTGTACAGGTTATTCATTATTGAGTTACTTATAAAATAAAAAGAGAAAAATAAACAGAATTTCTAAAAATAAGGAATAGCAGCATAAATTATGTGCCCTGTAAAACAGTGTTCATTAAGGACAAACTAAGACAATAATCATTTATTTACAAGGACATCTAAGACATTGTCACAAAACAAGCACTAATGCAAAATACAATGCAAAATAAAAATCTATGTGAATATGTGTAAAGTCACAGAAAATGCTATGAAAGAATAATATTTCAATCTATTAACCCACTGGGGAGTAGAATTAAGGTATGGAGGCAGACTATTTACTCTACATCCTATTATATATTTAAATTGTTCATATTAACTAACAGGTAGTTGTGTATTTTTTCATAATTTGGAAATATTCTAAGGAATATAATACAAAATAACTGGGGATCTGGAGTGCTTAAACAGGAATTTCAATGATTGCACCATGAAATGAGCATATACCTGGTTAAGATAATCTTGCACTGTAATGTGTTTGTGTTGTAATCCTGTGGCTCACTGTTTTTTTTCTCTAATATTACTTTTTTTTTCCTTTCTCATTAAAGGTCTCATTCGTTTGCAAGAGCTCATCAAAGCACCATCAAGATACAATCTTCGACTGAAAATCCGTCAGCTGCCTGCTGATACAAAGGATGCAAAACCCTTACTGAAAGAGATGAAAAGAGGAAAGGAGTTCCATGTAATCTTTGACTGTAGTCATGAAATGGCAGCAGGCATTTTGAAGCAGGTAATCATGACATTACTTAAATTCTTAGTTTCTTTATGATATTTGCACTTCAGATGTGGTCTGGTTTTTCTATCAAAGCACTATTGTAACAGTTTTGAAAAGCAGGTCACAATGATCTAATTTTATAATAGCCTGACAATTGCTTTCAATCCATTGTCTTAAAAGAAAATTCCTGTAAATATTGATGATTTTCAAAGCAGGTTGTCTGAAATTTTGAGGCTATTTTCAAACAGCTATAAGTGTTTGTTAATGTGAATATGTTTAATGGGATAGATATTTCTGGTCTGTACTCAAAGAGAGGAAGAATCTCAGAATCAGAGACTGAGCAGCTCTAACATCATAGTCATCCAATAAGAAAGAGAGAATGAAAATTTCTGTTTACCTGGAGTCTACTATGAGATGCCTTACATATTTAATTATATTTCAACATTCCCACACCAAATGAAGTGGGGCCTACCTCCACTTTACAGATGAGGAAACTTAATCTCAGAAAGATTAAGCAACTTCACCAATGAAATAGCAGAGATGAAATTGATTCATAGCCAACCAGTGATGCTAAGAACAGTTCACTCCAGAAAAAAACACTGTTAACCTAAAATCATAATTCAAAATCAATCGAACAAAGCAATTTATAGCCGCAAAATCCCTTAATGTTACTTCAACACTTTTCAGACATAATAGCAACATAGAATGTAGGATTTAATACTAGGCCATGTCTTGAAGATGAGGGAACTGAAGCTGGGGGTTAAATGGCTTGTAGAAGGCCATTCAGTTATCATGAGATAGAGCCTGGATTTGGATTCCAGTCTTTGGACTCTATTTTTGCAGTTTTTTTATGCATACTGGACTGCCACCATATTGGCTTGGGATTAGTCAATTGCCTGGGAACCTCCTATATAGGATAAAATATCTCCACTGGAGAGTTACAGATATTCAAATTGTATTCCATAAAATATGTCAAATTGTATTCCATAAAATATTGCTACCAACAGTAAATGACTGTTATAACATGGTTAGTTTATTAAGCAGATGTTTGTCCAGTCTTCCAATGTGAATGTATATATATATATACTATAGCAACATATTTAATTGGATTTGGAAAATTGGTCTAGTGTTATTTTTGGGTAATAGAGCATATGAGGGTTTTTTGGTAAATGAATAAAATGTTGCAATAATGTAAGCACTGATATCTAGAGTACAGTTTTGTTTTTCATATAATACTAAAACAACTCTTGGTCACATTTAAAATACACAGACTTGGAAAGGAGACTATTCATTTATGCCTGGAGTCATAGCACTCTACCATTTCAGTGGCAGAACTTTGGTTTTTCTAGACTTCTTACAAGTTTACATATAATCAGTTGTCTTTATTATAAAGTGCCTAACCTTGACTTATTTTGCTGTCTGGAAGGAGAAGATACCCATAAGCTTTAATAATAGAATTTCCATTCTTTTTTGATTAGATATATCATTTATTTTATACTTGTCCTGTAGCACTGAACACTGGCTAGAGGTAGACCACAAATAGGGTGGCTATTTTTAGCAGATCTTGGAGAGCATTTGTCTCATATTTGGATTTTAGATTTTCTAGAAACCAATTCAAGAAAAAGCTGTATTTCTTTCTAGTAAATATATCAGTACTTTTAATAGGGCTCTAGGTTCTGATTAATGGGATTTTCACGTGATTCCTCAACATTGGCTACTGTTGGAAACGCAAGGAGATGGTGGAGAAAATGGAGAGCAGGCATAGATAAACCCTAAGCTAGTCTGGCATAATCTAAGAATGAATATTAGGAGTATCCAGGAAAAGGGATGAACTTAGTCAGGGTGTCTATATGTATGTAGGCAGTTATGTATGCTTTTCTCTACATAGACTACACAGGGTTTGCTTGGAGAAGCTACTTAGTTAGTGGTTTGTGGGAGTAGTAGCAGTGAAGTTGAGGTTTTTCTGCTGGAAAAACCACCTTTATATCTGGTTAGGCACCAAGCCATACAAACAGTATAAAAGGGAGTGGAGTTTGGGGCTGGCTGGATTTCCTGTGAGGTAAATTGAGCCCACTAATTACTATACTCAGATCTCAATAGCAGAGGACTCCACCTCTATCCAGATTTGTTAGAGAATCCCCTAGAACCAGGCCAAACTGCTCCAATGGCCATTCTAACACAAAGAATAGAAATTAAGACCTTGGAAGTCTAGACCAGAGAGTGTAAAAGCAGACCTTGTAGCCTAGAAGAATATAAGAGCAGAGTCAATCAACTCTCATGGCAACACGAAGTAAAATAAAATAAAATTTTAAGAGTTATGTGTAGCACCCACTCCTAAAAAATATTGTTAATCTTGAACAATGTAACTTCTGGATGTAACCTGAAAGACAGACTGGTTACAAATTATATGCCTAGATTAATGTATGTTTTAACTTATCATAGAACACTGTTAATACCATACCAGTTAAATTTGGGAATTTATAATAATATTTTGATTTTATAAAACTTAGTAGTATTTCTTTCTAGGAGGAATAATATAGCAAAATTAATTTTCTATTAGGGCAACTCCTAGTTTATTCGCACACAAGAAAATACTAATTGTATTCTCTTTAATGTGGGTTGAGGCATGCATCCAGATAATTCGAAAATAGTAGCAAGACATAAATGCTATAATTAAAAACAAAAAAAAGGTCCAGAAGTCTTTTTTTAAAAATCCCACTGGAAATTAATCTTTTTAGAGACTATTCTTGTTATTCCTGTTTGTTACTAATGTTATAGTGTAGGTACTCAATCAGAAATAATAGCCTCTTTTCCTGATTTCCTACCTCCTAGCCCACAACTGATTCTTGTTTTCAGAACTGAAGGCTGAGTGCAAATATTCTCGCTGTCCTGATTTTGTGATAATCAGGGTAGGCTAAACATTTGCTATATTAG
>PVKH010045147.1:0-10532 GCA_004027955.1 Chaetophractus vellerosus | reverse complement strand
GTAATGCATTTATATGCTCAGTTTGGCTTAGAGAGAGGCCACATTTGAGCAACAAGGAGACTCTCAGGAGGTAACTTTAGGCACCCTACAATATTAAGCTAAGTTTCAATTTCAAAAGTAAAGGTTCATAAGTACAGTCATCAATATCAAGGGCCTGTCAATGGACCATCCTCCTTCACTAGTCTCCATCCCAGTACTCAGGGGATAATTGATGTTCCATTAGAGAACGTGGTAGAGCTCCCCATGATAGGAATTCAATATTCTTTTGGTTGTTGTGTGAATCTCCACCCACTGTGACAATGACCCATGGACCCTTGAACACATTTATATGCCTTATAGGTATGCCCCAAGTGAACCTCCTCCCATTTATCCCCCATCACTGACACCCCGCACCAATGATCCTCCCATCATAATTGCATCCCTTTTGTGTTCCAAAACTGCTTCAAAAATGAAGCCAACAAAATAACCAAATACAATTAATAAGAAAATGAAATAATAATGACAGTTTTCAAAATAAGAAAGAAAATAAAATAAATAAAAAAATAAAAAAGTTTGTAATAATAAAAATAATGAAAAATATTTAAACATTTCTTTTTGACATGTTTTTCATCATTGTAAGATCTGTTAACTTATATGTACAGTGACATTTTCTTCCTTTTATTACCCCCAATGTCTTATTTTTTAAAAATTTTGTCTTCAAAGAAGTTTTAGGATACAGAAAAATCATGTACAGAAAATAGGGGATTCCCATATACCCAACATCCTCCCCCTTTCCCCCTTTCTCCTATTAATAACATTTTACATGTGGATGGTACATTTGTTACAATTGATGTACAAATATCGAAACATTTTGTTACTAACCATGGTCAATGATTTACATTATGGTTTACATTTTGGACCATACACTTTTATAAATTTTGTTGAAATTTAACATGACCTGTATCCATCATTGCAAGATCATGTAGTACAATTCCATCATCCCCCAAAATGCCCCATGTTCCATCTCTTCTATTCCTCCCTCCCCCTCTGCTCAGGACCCACAGCAACCACCAAGCTTCAATCCTTGAAGAACAAGATTCATAGTTACTTGCAACAACATTGAGGGCTTGACATGCTGGCCTGTCTTCCCCTTTTAGGCACTGCCTATGCTCTCAAGAGACTCCTGCCCCTCTATTTGAGAACATAGCTGGACTCCCCAGGATGGGAGTCCAACACCATCCCACTCACTGTGTGGGTCTCCACCCACTGATACAACCCATTATGACAAGATGAACACTCACACACTCCCTAGAGGCTTGCCCCAGGTGCGTCCTGTCCCACACGCACCCCACATCCAACACCTTAAATCGATAACCCTCCACTGCCATATTTGCCAAAAGAACATTCCCAAAGTTGTAGTTTTAACTACAAACCCGCAAATCCCCAGAGTTCAACTATCCCCTCCCCCAACCCTCCCCCCAGTTCCATGGACAGCCCAACCCACCCTCCCCACCCTACCTCCCTCACAAACCAGCACTACCCAACCCAATAGCATTATTGCACCACTGTCATGCCCATCCACTGCACAACTACATCCTTCCACCTTATCATAGATTTTGCCCATATGGGTATCGGCTCACAACCTTCTCCCTTTCTGTCTCCTATAAACCTGTCTTCCAGATTCTAGCTCTGTAAGTCTGCTCAATTTGCTTAATTCATATCAGTGAGGTCATGTAATATTTGTCCTTCAGTAACTGGATTGTTTCACTGAATATATGGTCTTCAAGATTCATACATGTTATCCCATGTGTTAACACTGCATTCCTTTTTACAGCTGAGTAGTATTCCATTGTATGTATATACCAGAATTTGTTTATCCATTCATCTGGTGATGGACATTTGGGTTATTTCCAACTTTTGGCATTAGTGAATAATGCTGCTATGAACATTGGTGTGCATATATCTGTTCCTGTCCCTGTTTTCAATTTTTCTGGGTATATATTCAGCAGTGAGATTGCTGGATCATATGGCAGTTCTACAGTTAGCTTCTGGAGGAACCTCCAAACTGTCCTCCACAATGGCTGTATCATTCTACTTTCCCACCAGCAGTGGATAAGAGTTCCCATTCCTTCACATCCTCTTGAACACTTGTAGTCTTCTGTTTTTTTAATAGCCACCAGTCTAATGGGTATAAGATGATATCTCATTGTGGTTTTGATTTGCCTTTCCCTAATACCTAGTGATGTTGAGCATCTTTTCATGTGCCTTTTAGGCATTTGTATTTCTTCTTTGGAAAAGTGTCTGTTCAAATCACTTGCCCATTTTTTAAATGGGTTGTTTGTCTTTTTATGTTGGAGGTATGGGATTTCTTTATATATGCTGGATATTAGGTCCTTATCAGATATACTGTTACCAAATATTTTCTCCCATTCCGTAAACTGCCTTTTCACATTCTTGACAAAATCCTTTGAGTGAGAAAGTGTGTAATTTTGAGGAGGTCCCTTTTATCTATTTTTTCTTTCATTGCTCATACGTTGGGTGTAAAGTTCATGAAATTATTTCCTAATACAACTGCCCGTAGATGCTTCCTTACATTATCTTCCAAGATATTTATGGTCTTGGCTCTTATATTTAGATCTTTGATCCATCTTGAATTAATTTTTGTTGTAAGGTGTCAGATGGTCTTCCTCTCTCATTCTTTTGGATATGGATTTCCAGTTCTCCAAGCACCATTTGTTGAAGAGGCCATTCTCTCCCAGCTGAATGGGCTTGGTGGCCTCGTCAAAAATCAGTTGACTGTATATGAAAGGATATATATCAGAACTCTCAATTCGGTTCCATTGGTCAGTATGTCTATCCTTGTGCCAATAACATGCAGTTTTGAACACTGTAGCTTTGTAGTATATTTTAAAGTCAGATAGTGTGATTCCTCAAATTTCATTTTTCTTTTTCAACGTGTCTTTGGCTATTCGGGGCCTCTTGCCTTCCAAATAAATTTCATAGTTAGCTTTTCCAATTCAGTAAAAATTGCTGTGGTAATTTTTATTGGGATTGCATTGAATCTGTAAATCAGTTTAGGTAGGATAGACATCTTGATGATGTTTGGTCTTCCTATCCATGAACAGGGAATATTCTTCCATTTATTTAGGTCTTCTTTCATTTCCTTTAACAGTGTTGTAGTTTTCTGTGTACAAGTCATTTACATCATCAGTTAAATTTTTTCCTAGGTATTTGATTCTTTTTGTTGCTATTGTAAATGGATTTTTTTCTTGATTTTCTCCTTAGATTGCTCATTATTGGTGTACAGAAATGCTACTGACTTTTGCACATTTATCTTATAACCTGCCACTTTGCTGAACTCATTTATAAGCTCTAGAAGCTTTGTTGTAGAATTTTCAGGGCTTTCTATGTATAGTATCATGTCATCTGCAAAAAGTGAAATTTTGACTTCTTCTTTTCCAATTGGATGGCTTTTATATCTTTTTCTTGTGTAAGTGCCTGAGCAAGTAGTTCTAACACAATGTTAAATAAGAGTGGTGAAAGTGGGCATCATTTACTTGTTCCAGCTGATAGGATTTCACCATTGATTATGATGTTAGCTGTTTGTTTTTTCATATATTCCCTTTATCATGTTGAGGAAATTCCCTTCTTATCTTTCGAAGTGTTTTTATCAGGCACAGGTGCTGTATTTTGTCGAATGCTTTTTCTGCATTTGCAGAGATGATCATGTGATTTTTTTCCTTTCAATTTGTTTATGTGGTGAATTACATTGATTGATTTTCTTATGTTGAACCGTCCTTGCATACCAGGGATGAAATCCACTTGGCCATAGTGTATAATTCGCTTGATGTGTTGTTGAGTATGATTATCAAGTATTTTGATGAGGATTTTAGCATCTAGATTCATTAGAGAGATTGGTCTATAGTTTTCCTTTCTCATGGCATCTCTGTTTGGTTTTGGTATTAAGGTAATGTTGGCATCATATAATGAGTTAGGCAATGTTCCCTCCATTACTATTTTTTGGCAAAGTTTAAACAGGATTGGTGTTAGTTCTTTCCAGAATGTTTGGTAGAATTCATCTGTGATGACGTCTGGTCCTGGCCTCTTTTTATTTGGGAGGTTTTTTTGATGACTAATTCTATCTCATTATTTATGATTGGTCTGTTGAGTTCATCAATTTCTTCTTCCATCAATGTAGGCTGCTTGTAGGTTTCTAGAAATTTGTCCATTTCTTCTAAATTATCCATCTTGTTGGCATAAATATTTTCAAGGTATCCTCCCATAATACTCTTTATTTCTGTGGGCTAAGTGGTAATATCTCCTTCCTCTTTTCTTA
Organism: Chaetophractus vellerosus; assembly: GCA_004027955.1. Taxonomy (NCBI): domain Eukaryota; kingdom Metazoa; phylum Chordata; class Mammalia; order Cingulata; family Chlamyphoridae; genus Chaetophractus; species Chaetophractus vellerosus. The sequence goes on along the minus strand of PVKH010045147.1, from coordinate 6,217 downwards.
TTTTATGTATTTGCACCTTCTCTCTTTTTTTCTTTGTTAGTCTAGCTAAGGGTTTGTCAATTTTATTAATCTTCTCAAAGAACCAGCATTTGGTTTTGTTTATCATTTCTAGTGCTTTCTTATTTTCAATTTCATGTAGCTCTGCTCTAATCTTTGTTATTTCCTTCTTTCTACTTGCTTTGGGGTTAGTTTGTTTTTCTTTTATTAATTCCTCCAAAATTGCAGTTAGGTCTCCGATTTTAGCTCTTTCTTCTTATATAATGTAGGAATTTATGGCTATGAATTTCACTCTCGGCACTGCTTTTACTGCATCCCATAGGTTTTGATGTGCTGTGTTGTCATTTTTATTTGTTTCAAGGTAGTTACTGATCTCTTTTGCAATTTCCTCCTTGACCCGCTGATTGTCTAAGAGTGTATTGTTTAACTTCCATATCTTTGTGCCTAATCTGTTTTTCTGCCCCTAACTGATTTCCAGCATCATTCCATTGTGGTCAGAGAAATTACTTTGTATAATTTCAATCTTTCAGAATTTATTGAGAGTTTTTCTATGGCCTAGCATGTGGTCTATCCTTGAGAATGATCCATATGCACTCTAGAAGAATGTGTTTCCCACTGTATTTGGGTATAATGTTCTGTATATGTCTATTAGGTTTAGAACCTCTAATATATTATTCAAGGTCTCTGTTTCTTTATTGATGCTCTGTCAAAATATTCTGTCTAATGGTGATAGTGGTACATTAAAGTCCCCCACTATAATTGTAGAGTCATCTATTTCTCCACTTCATTTTTCCAATGTTTGCCTCATGTAATTTGTGGCACCCTGATTAGGTGCATAAATGTTTATGATTGTTCTTTCTTCTTGGCAGATAGACCCTTTTATTAATATATAGTGTCTTACTTTGTCTCTTACAATAGTTTTGCATTTAAAATCTATTTTGTCTGCTATTCATATAGCTACTCCTGTTTTTTTCTGATTATTGTTTGCATGTAAAATTGTTTTCCAAACACTCACTTTCAAGTTCCTTATGTCCCTGGGTCTAAGGTGAGTTTCTTTTAGACAACATATAGATGGATCATATTTCCTTATCTATTCTACCAATCTGTGTCTCTTGATTGAAGAGTTTAATCCATTAACATTCAATGTTATTGCTGTCAAGGAATTATTTATATTTCCCATATTTTCTTTAGGCTTATGTATGCCATATGCTTTTTAAATTTGTCTTTTTATCTTTTTAGTTATTCTTACACTCTCCTACAACTCTCTCTCCTGTTTTTTCCTTTCAACCTGTAGAAATCCCTTCAGTATTTCTTGATGGGCAGGTTTCTTATTGACAAACTCTCTTAATTTCTGTTTATCTGTGAATATTTTGAACTCTCCCTCATTTTTGAATGCCAGCTTTGCTGGATAGAGAATTCTTGGTTGGAAGTTTTTTTTTTTTTTTCTTTCTTCTACACCTTAACTATGTCATACCACTGCCTTCTTGCCTCCACATTTTCAGATGATAAATCAGCACTTAATCTTATCGAGTTTCCCTCATATGTGATGGGTCTCTTTTCTCTTGCTGCTTTCAATATTCAGTATTCTCTCTTGTCTTTCGCATTGGACAATTTGATAAGTATATGTCTTGGGGTAGGACTGTTAGGATTTATACTCTTTGGGGTATGCCATGCTTCCTGGACATGTACGTCCATGTCCCTCAACAGAGTTGGGAAATTTTCAGCCATTATTTCCTCCAACAGTCCTTCTGCCCCCTTTCCCTCCTCTTCTCCCTCTGCGATGCCTATAATGCACATGTTTGTGCATTTCATGTTGTCATTCAAACCCCTAAGTCCTTGACGGATTTTTTCTATCTTTTTATCTATCTGTCTGATTTCAGATGTACTGTCTTCCATATCATTGATTCTTTCCTCTGCCTGTTCAAACCTACTCTTATGTGCTTCCAGTGTGTTTTTGATTTCTTGGACTGTGCCATTCATTACTATGATATCTGTTATCTTTTTATGTATGTTTACAATTTCTTCAGTATGTTCCCACAGCATCTTCTTAATGTCCTTTATCTCTTCCTTCACTTCATTAAGTTGATTCATGATATTTGTTTGGACATCCTTGATTAATTGTTCCACATTCTGCATCTCCTCTTATTTTTTAGTTAGTTTGTTATATTGAGCCATGTTTTCCTGTTTCTTAGTATGGCTTGTAATTGTTTATTGGTGTCTGTTAATGTTGATGGGCTTATTTGGTTGGTTAGCTTCACTTTCTACTCTAAGGTTTTATTTTGTTGTTTCTTTGTGTGTGGTATGGTTAATTTTTGATACTTAGTTCCTCTTATTCTATATCTTTGCGGTTGTCTGTGTTCCCTTGAAAAAATTTTAGGAACATAGAAAAGGAAAGAGATAAGAAGAGAAAAAGAATAATAGTAATAAAAATACAAAAAAGGTAGAAGAGGAACCATGTAAGTGCTAGGAAACTAAGTAATATGAGTGAAAAATCATAAGAAATACAAAGGAATAAGAATAAAAAGAGTGGAATAGAAAAAAAATACAACAAGAGGCAAAATAGAGAGAAAAAATAGAATGAATTAAAAGGCTGGACAGATGTGTAGAAAAAAAATAAAACAAGAAACAAAATAGAGAGACAGAAAAGTAAAATGGATTAAAGGGCCAGGCAGATGCGAAAAGAGTAGAAGGAAAGGGGAAAAAAAGAAAGAAAAAAAGGAGAGAGACAAAGAAAAAATGAAGACCAAACAAGAAGTAGTCAAATGGAGGAAAAGCAACAGAAGTCAGAACACAGAAAAATGAAGGAAAGAAGAGAAATAAAGTAGGTTGAAAAAAATGAGTAAAAGAATAAAGGTAACTGTATTAGTCAACTAAAGGGATACTGATGCAAAATACCAGAAATTGGTTGGTTTTTATAAAGGGTATTTATTTGAGGTAGAAGCTTATAGTTACCAGGCCATAAAGCACAAGTTACCTCCCTCACCAAAGTTTATTGTCACATGTTGGAGCAAGATAGCTGCTGGTGTCTGTAAGGGTTCAGGCTTCCTGGGTTCCTCTCTTCCTGGAGCTTGCCTCTCTCTGGGCTCAGCACAAAACAGCAGCAAAGAAGCAACCCAGGGAAAACAGCCTTCCCTCTTAGGTGCCTAGAGACCTTCTCAGGCTGCTGGTTCTCATCAATTAATCACCCTGCAGCCTGCCCTCTGCAGGTGATGATTCCAGTTTCAGCGAATAAAAGAAAGGAAAAACAAAGAAAAAAATCCAAAAAATGTAAAACAAAACAGTAGAAACTCAGTCTATAAGTTCCCTATCTTAAGGTACTAGCTGCGTGCCTTATGTCTCCCTGGATCCCTTCTCTTAGGAGGTATCGGGACTCAAACCAGTGACCTTCTATATGCAAGGCAGGAATTCCCCCTCTGCACTATAGCAGCTCTATAGACTAAATAGGCTTTTGAAAGCTTATTGGGCTCTTCTTGACCCCCATTTTCCTTAGGAAAGTTGGACTTTTAATAGTTTTCAGCATCTGGGCTAGTTAGTTGCCTGTCTCTTCAGCTTCCCTGACCAAGTTGCTCTCTCCCAGGTTGGGAGATTGGCAGATTCCCCTCTCCCCTTTCCCCTGGGCCATCTCAGTGCTGGCTGGTATCCTCCCTGAGATTCAAATGGGGCTCAGGTGTCCAAACCCATGGAAAGAAAACTATTCTTCACCGGACCCCTCTTCCTCCCAGGGAATGCCCCCTCCCACTCAGCTGGCTGGTGAGAGCCAGGGGGTTCTTGGAGGCTGTTTGCCTTGAGGGTGGGACTTAGCTGCCAGCCCTTTCTAGCCACAGGGGTGAGCAACTCATGGTTTTCTCTTGGGCTCTTTGTCTCTCTGTCCAGCTCCCTCCAGATTGATGCCCTGAAGTCTCCTGCTTTGTGGGTTCCCAAAACAGCTCACTTGGGTAGGATTTTGCCCCTTCTTAGCCATTTTTTTTTGTGAAAGAGCTGGGCAGTGCCTACCTACAACAGCGCCATTTTCTCAGAACTTCTGCCCACTTTCTTATACAAATTCAACAGACAAGTTAGAAAGGTCCATGGGTCACTGTTTTACTCTTTCCATTAAAAAAGGATGATCATAAATGGTAGAAATCTCTCTCTTTTAAATAATTTTGTCCACACAGCTTGCTGTATCTATGTCAATTTTTGTATCTAGAGACTTAGAAATTTGTTTCACTATACTTGTTCCAGAAAGTAGCTTGTCTCTGTAGCAGAGGTGATTTTACCATGAAGCTAACGAAGTTTAAGCTTTAGATACCCCCACTTTCATGGCCCATTTTCACTATTCTGCTATTTCAGGATCCAGGGACCAGCCCTAGCAATGTATATATATAATTATATGGTTTTATAAAGTTGGGAAATGTAAGATATTTTAACATCAGTGGGTTAAGAACAAATATCTTTCTTGTTCAACTTCCTTTTTATTATATTTACCATCATGCCAGGTGGCTTTGGGTGGCCAGGGGAATTTGGACTAAGAGAAAGTTATGTTGGAACTAAATTTTTTTGACTTATTGAGATGTAGGTATGTAGCTCACCAAGAATTGTTTGTATTCTAGTTAAATTATTGCTGTCCCAGTGAAAGAATGAATGGCTTCTAGTAACACTACTACCATCCCTCTCCCACTATGCCAATTCAAATAGTGTCATGATAAAACACTGAGGGACCAAAGGTCATATCATGATATGAATAAAAATATATGGATAGTGGAAGATCAGCAAAGCTGGAAATGCATGAAGCCAGAAACTAATCATCAGGCATGCAAAATTTTAAATGGAGGATTAGGTTCTCATCAATACCTTTCCAATTCAGTGGTTCTCTCTGCAAAAATATTTAATAAAGCACTGTATATAACTATATACACATCATATATGTTTCTTTTTAATGGAAACTGCCTAAAATAAAATTTATCAGAATTCCTGTGTTTGAGAAACCAACCTCTAGTTGTGCTAAAAATAGCAGTTATGTCTATGTTCATAGTTGTATGTCAGCTTTTAAAATTTGTAATTTGTTGTGACTTTTCTCATTAGAAACAAGTCTTTGGCTTTGGATTTAATTTTGCATTTAGAGTTTTCATCATTTTTCTTCAAGAGGGCTCTCAAAATTGTGTAAGCCCCAGGACCTACAAAACCTGGATTCGCTCCTACTTGACAGGATAAAAACAGAATTTCACATAGCATTGACTGGGGTTTCCAACTGGGCTGGAGAGGAAGAGATTCCAGCTGCTAATTCCCCATAGTTTCTATATTCCAAATGAGTATGCAAGAGGAAATTAATTTTCAGTCTATTTGGGGAATGGTGAAAGAAGAGGAAGAAGGGGTATAATTATTGCTCTTTGGATCCCTTCCTGTTTCTCTTTCACAGACTCTAAGAGGTTCATAGATTGAATTAGGTTTGGGAATTGATTCAATTCAGCATGAATTTAGTACTTGCCCGGAATCATACGAGGTTCTGTGGAGGTTAATTTTGCCCTAAGATTTGGGCTAGCAGGTCCTATTTTGAAGTGCCTTTCTTAAAACTTTTTAAAAAACCTTTTCAGTCTCCCCTCTACATGTGGAATGGGCTGCAGCCTAAGCCCAGAGTTGGTCATGTGTGGGTCCCAGTTGCTGGGTGTACCTACCTCAATATTTTCTGAGTCTCACTCTGATGGCTGGTACTGGCCAATACTGGTAATACCATCTGGATGGGTTATCCTGAACCTGGATGTGGAACCATGTGGCCCTTGGTTTCCATTTCTCCTCTGTAGGGTGATCTCCTACTCTCTACCCTATGACCCTATGGGATTCTTCTGAGGCCTTGTGGCTTTCCAGGAAGGTGTTCTAGAAAGGTGATTATTCCCACTGGCCAGTGAAAAATTTCTTTCATTAAATTTCATGAGATTGGACTATCAATGGTGCTGACCTGTTGATTTTGTAGGATGCTCACTCACATTGGACACAGGATGAGTTCAAGGCTCTGGGCAAACAACGGTCCATTGACAACCCTTGGGCTTGAGCTGTGTGTGTTTATGTACATGTGCCATGTGTCAGCTCTTGTTCATCAGTGTTTCCAACATAATGCTTCCTCCAATCTATAGTATCTGAAGGTGGTGGAAGTGGCAAAGACATCCCATGGACTCCCAAGCAGTGGCATTACCTCTTCTGCAGCTCTGTGCCAACATCAGTCAGTCTTATGGAGATGTCTGCACCT
>PVKH010045146.1:0-10532 GCA_004027955.1 Chaetophractus vellerosus | reverse complement strand
AGGCCCTGAGGCTTCCAGCTTGGTATGCTGGAGACAGAGCAAGAACAGTGTAAGTGAATCACAGAGACTGAGGCAAAAATAGTGTGAGATGGGATCCAAGGGTCATATCATATAGGACATTGTGTGCCACTTAAAAGACTTATGGGGGGACCAAAGGCAAAAACAGGGAAGCTACAGCATTCAATGTGGCAAGAGATGATGGTGACTTTGGACCAGGTTGGTAGCAACGTAGCTGGTGAAAAGTGGTGAGATTTTAGATGTATTTTAAAGGTGGAGTCTCAATAGGATTTATTGGATATGGGCCGAGAGAGATTAAAAAGAGACAAAGATGGCTCTAAGGGTTTTCGCCTGAGGAAATAGAAGGATGGAGGATATATACTAGGTATTTATTAAGATGGGGGAGATCAGATTTTGGAAGGAAATATCAGGAGAGTTAGATATTGGATAAGTTGATGTGAGATCTAAGTATAGATAGACAAGGATAGGCAGTACATATTTTAGTCTAGAGTTCAAGAGACAGTAATGGACTAGAAATATAAATCTGGGAGTCATCAACTTAGAGAAATTATTTAAAACCATGGGGCACCTATTCAGTGAGTTTAGACTGAGAATCAAGTGGTTCCAAGACTAAACTCTAAGGTACTGTAAAGTTAGAAAGATTCAGTACAGGAGACTGACATTTCAGTGAACTAGAAAAAAACCAGGAGAGAACAATATCCTGGAAATCAATGGAGGAAAGTGTTTCAAGAGGCAGTGATGGGAAGCAGGTGTGGCTCAAGCAGTTGAGTGCCCTCCTCCCACATGGGAGGTCCTGGGTTCGGTTCCCGGTGCCTCCTGAAAAAATGAAAAAACAAACAAGTAAAACAAATGAAAAAAAAAAAAAAAACCAACTCAGACAAGCCGATGTGGCTCAGTGGTTGAGCACCGGCTTCCCACATATGAGGTCCCAGGTTCAATCCCCGGTACCTGGGGAAAAAAGAAAAAGAAAAAAAAAGCGTAATAAGCGGTGTCAAATGCTGTTGATAGGTCAAATGACAGGAGGCTGAGAAATGAGCCTCAGTTTAGTAATGTTGGTGAGCATGCCTGTCAAATGTAATTTTGGAAGAGTGATGGTGGTGAAAGCTTTATTAAGGTCCTTTACTCTCCCCAGAGAGGAGTATGTTTTCATATTAGGTATGTGTAAACAGCAAAATTATTTTAATTACCTATACTTAAATGGCATTTTTTTCCCCAAACTTATTACTCAAAACAAGAACATATTCAAAATTAGATGTATACTTGTAAAGGGTACAACCCAAATATAAAAACCTTGATTACATGAGCCTATATATACACTAATAGATTTATTACCCTCAACTTACCAGTTCTATTTTCAGCAAAGTGACATCTATCAAAATAGTAAACTTCTGGACAGCTGCCAGTCCTCTTAAGAGTGCAATCACCCATGTTTCCACATGCTGAGCCAATGGCCAGGAGAGCCAGTCAATCATTCTGAAAATTGAAAACAAACAAAAATTAATATTGAAAATATTTTCAGCATTATTTGGTTAGGAATAACATAAGTTATTGTATAGAACCACTCATTTAATGACTCAGTATTTACTGAGCTTGCTTATGAAAGGCACAGTGTAAGAAGTAAACATGAGTGTGATGGGTGCTTGTTCTTAAGGAGTTTCCTATCTTGTGAGCTGACAATTTCTTATACTTAACATATTTCCATAAAAAGATGTTTTGATAAATTATCATTTTGAAGAAATGCAAAATTTTAAATTAATGGTAAATAATGATATCAAGAATTTATTTGGCAAAATTACCCTAAGAAGAGCAGTTCAAGTATAGCTATCTGAAGTAAGATATATGGATAAGAATCAAGATTTCTCATTCCTGTTGATTAGAGTCTATTATAAAATGAACTCTTAAATAAGCCTGTGTTGGGAATCACAAAACAGGTCTTTGCATCCCTTTTAAAATCTTACTATACAAAGACAAAAACTAACTTCACATAGCTAAAGGGCTCCATGTGTATAAATATTCTAATGGTTTCATTTTGTATTAAGAGTTTTCTTCTTTAATATCAACCCAGTTTAAATGAAGAAAGACAAAGTATGGGGTCTGATAGAGATTGTGGCTAAAGTTAGACATCTTACATACTGAGGACTAGTACAATACTTGGGAAGCAATTGGATCAAATGTTCATATTATTTAACCCAGTAATCCAATTTTGGGGATTATATACTAAGAAAACAGTAGAGGAATAAAACGTAGATATTTTAAGTCAGAGTGTTCTGGTTTTAAAATCTCAATTCACCATTTATTACCTTGGGGACTCTAAATACCTTATGCAAGTTATTTTACTTCTCTATGTCTCATTTTCCTTATCTGTAGATCACATCTAAGCATGCTTATTTTACAGGGCTGTTGTGGTGATTGAGTGAATATATAACACTGGAAGTACTTGCTATCATCTCCTCTCTTCCAAATACTAACATGTGACAATAAATAAATGCCGTAATTGTACAAAATTTCAAATATTAATATTAAGTAATAAATATGCTGTAACTACAATGTCAGAAGAACTGACTTCTAAATTGATAGAGTTATTTTCACAACAGCTTTGTTATAAGTTTCGACATTAATACTGAAGTGTTACCTTTATTCAGGTTTTTGCTTTTAAGATTAAAATATTCCATTAAATGTTTAGAATGGCTCCAAAGTCCAAATGCATGTGAATTACAATTCATCTCTATGTTCCCTCCATCCCCTACATAAACTTGACTTCTCTCCTTGCTTTTTCTGGCTATTTTCTTCCAAAAAAGGATGGTTACAAGTCACTGAAGAAGTCTGTGATAGCTGTTCTCTATCCTCCAACTATTGTTAGTTTGATTCTCATCAAAGTTTGCGGCCACTTTACATACATGGAATAAGAAAGCAGAGACACACTTGTATTTGTGTATTCAATACTCTGCCTGTGATATGGAAAAACTGTAAACATTGTAAGTGTTCATCAAAAAGGAAATGGGTGAATATACCATAACATTGCTACTATGATATACTAGAACACTATGTAGAAGTTTTAGAGAATGAAATATATCTATATGAATCTAGCCACAGAAATAGAACATGGAAAGATCTGAGATACTGATGAATTAAAAAAGACAAGAAATCCACTAAGTTTTGTTCCTTTTCAGTTTAAAAGAAAATCATCTAAGTATATATACTTTTTGAACACAAATATACATACCTAAAAAGGATGTGGTAGACCTATCTCCTTCACTCTGTGCACACTCTTTCTAGTGGCACTGCCAGAGTAGGGCCAGACAGGGCCCTCTAGAACATAGCATCTGAGGCAGTAACCCCGTTTTGCTTAAGTCTAAGGGCAGAACTGGTAAAGGGTACATGTGGGCAGAGCAGAAAATTCCATTTGGCTATGGCTCTTCATTATCCCTCATCACTCAGCCATCCTTTTCTTCTATACTCCCTATTTCCAGCTCTCCATCTCATAAGCCTCCATTCTTTAACTTCTGTCATGTATACTCAATCTAAAGATGACCCTGAAGAAAATTCAAGTCAGAGATAACACACTAGAAGCTATTCACATAACAAATATTTGTGTATACCTTATATACTAGGTACTGTGTTAGGTGCTAGGAATACAATAGTGAGTAAGATATGACTTTTGCCCTAAAATTGGTAAGAAAAGTTAGGAAATTTTACAACAGACACATAATTAACAAATAATGGCACTGGTATTTGAACTAAGCTCTGGTGGTGTGCAATGTAATGGTTTTTGCTACATTTTACATTCCAGTTTTGCTTCAATTTGATTGGACTTTCATATGCCCAAACCTTCTCAGGCACAGGGATTTTAGGATGAGTTATTTCTGTGGTTATTGACAATAATCTTATCCACTATGTATTGATTCCTATTGGTTCATGTTCTAAAGACACTTTTACTTAACCCTGATATGCTACTTTACTGATTAAATTTCTTACTATTTAAAGAACATTTAACTGTAGTTGTAATTTTTCTACTTAAAAGACTTGTAACCTGCTTTAGATTGTGAGTTCAAGAGCAGTGATCTTGTTGTTGTCATTGTTGTTTTTTTTAATGCTATGTATTTTTGTGTTCTAGTACTTAGCATACTGCCTGGCACTAAGTAGAAGCTCAAATTTGTTGAATAAGTGAAACATTTTTTCCTATAATTTTAAAATCTTAACATTAAAATAGACATTATGAAAGGCTACAAGATAGATTTAATCTTAATTTATAGAGAATAAAACCAATTTATACTTTTAGATAGCAACTTGAGGGCTGGATCCAGCCCATAGTTTTATTTATCCCAATGTTTTAAATATCGGGCAATTTAACATAGAAAATGATCAGGATTATTTTTAAAAATCAGATCAAGCAAGACTGCTCAAATTTCCCTGTGGCAACAGTCAATTGGCATTGAGTATTAGCTTTCCTTTTCATAGGAGCTTGGGTACTCCAGTTAAGCACATTCCCCATTACTCCCAATTTCCTACTATTTCACTTATAGTTTGGCCTATTCCATTCTTCAATGTTATCTGCCTGGATCTGAAATGGTATTTGTATTTGTAATCCTTTGGATTACAGTAGAGAGAGAAAATAAATGATTAATCAAAGAAAATGATAGTAAAACAAGATAACTGCCATGACTGGGGAATTATAGAATAAGAGGAGGTACAGGGTGGGAATATGGTAAAAATAAGTATCAATATTACATAACAGCAATATCCCTTTTGATTACATTTTCCATAAAAGAATGATTGCTACAGGTAGATGATGGGTTAAATTGGATTATGTTGGCTAAATTGAAAATGCAATATATTTTCTATGCAACTTCTCATAAAAACAAACAGGTAAAAATTAATTCCCAGAAACATTTTGAAAACAAAATAAATTCATAAGTTAAAGACTATGATAGTTTTAAATGGTTGAAAAATCAAGACTGTTTATATTATAAAGAGTGCTGAATGCCAAGAAGTGGAATTCACTCTGGAAGCAGAATTGGATTCTAACACCAAGTCCACCATTTACTACCTGGGAAACCTTGGATAAGTTATTTAACTTCTTAGTTTCCTAAAGTATAAAATGGGGCCATTAACAGCATTTACCTCAAAAGACTTGGTGAGTATTAAATGACTTTTGGCACGGAAAGGGAAATGCTAGCTATTATCACCTGTGGAACAAAGAGGACAGATTAATGTGGTTTTTAATTTCACTTTCAGCTCTGAAATCTATAATTCTCTGAATCATCCTACTTTACTATTTTTAATTGATAAAAATCTAAAGAGAAAGAAATTTTAGCACTGTTGCAGTCACAGCGATGCTCCTAAACAGACATATAAGAAATTCATTATGGAAAGATGGATAACAGTTTTTTAAAAAATAATGAATGATGAGAATTTTATAGGCATGGAAACCAACCACATACAGATCAGAATGGATAAAGTGAAAAGAATAAAGGAAAAGAGGAAAATAAAAGAACAGATGTAGAAAGAAAATCCTAAACAGTACAGTGTCATAGAACTCCTAGAATTTCAAGAACAATGAATACAAAGTAACAAGAAGATGACAATAAAAAATTAGACCACCAAATATGACAAGAAGATCACTATATACTGAAAGTGGTGAGGACAGCAGCCACAGCAGGAACAATAATACCTATTAATACAGCCCTTTCCCCAATATATAAAGCACTTTTAACAAATTTCTGCAAGTTCAAGAGGGAATGAGCAAAAAGAAACTGGAAGTAAAAGTTACAAGTAAATGAATTCAATTACATGTAACAGCAAAGGGAAGAAAGAAAACTAAAAGCTAGAAGAGAAAAGTCTTTTAAAGCACTGGAGCTAAAAGGGGAAGGTGGGGAAATTCAAAGCCCCCAGAATTTGTATTAGAGAGAGTGAGATCACTATACATGTTGCTTTCTGAGGACCCAATATAAATATCTAATTTTATGCTATTAATGACTATAATTTTATAACAGGTGCATAGAAACCATATTGTTCCAAAACCTTACAGCTTTTTAAATGTGCTTAATACTTTCATGAAAAAAAATTTTAAAAAAAATTTAAAAAAACTCAAAACAAAAATAGGCAAATATAAAACAAGGACTGTTAAACAGGAAAAGCTCAATTACAAAAACATAGACATTGAAATAAAGAAACCCAAAAGGTGGAATATGCTCTATAGATGGGTATCTTTGAAGAGAAAATTAATGCATTGTAAGACTTGATGCTTTCCCCCTGCAGATATCAAAAAGGGTTTGCTCCCTAATTTCCTTCATGTTTTTACTTTATGGTCACCTTTCTCAGTGAGGTCTTCCTCAACTACCTTATGTAAACTGCAAATGACTCCATACTTCATATCTCTCTACTTTTTCCCAAACATATTTATCATTATGTAATATACCACCTTATTTTACTTAACATGTTTAATAAAATCTAAAACAGCATTTCCATATTTTAACATATCTGAAAACAGGATGCATCTTGGAATCAATGAAATTTGTTGTTAGTGTACTGTCTGCCTTCCCTAACTAGAAAGTAAGTCCATAAGCTCAGAAATTTTTATCTGTTTGTTCAAGAATGTTTTGAACCTGGCCTGGTGCTCATGATAAGTACTCAGTAAGTGTGATTTGAATAAATGCTGAGAAGGATAAATAATATTAAGCTTACACCTCGAAATATGAGAAAAAACTGTAAAACATCAGGATAAAGAGAAAAACATAAAAGCTACCAGAAAAGCCTGACAACACACAAAACAATGAAATTCAGATTGACAGTAGACTTCGCATCAACAATAGATGTCAGAAGAAAATGAAGTATTATTTTCAAAATGTTAAGAGAAAGTTAATGATCAAACTAGAATTCTGTACCTTGCTAAATCATCTATTTAAGACTAAGGGAGAAAAAGACATTGCAAAAAGACACTGGCTAAGAGTATATTACCCATAGATCCTGGTTGAAAGTGAAAGTAAAGTACATAGCAAAAACAAAGAAACAAAAAAAGTGAACCCAGAGGGAATGAATGAGTTCAGGAAACAATAATGAGCAAAGAAATTAGTAAAATATGTTGATTATCCAACTGTCTCCTAAATATAATAGTGATTGTGTATATGTTTTAAAATTTAAAAACAAAAAGAAAAGCTAAATAGGAAATGGATTTGTGAATTATTGGGACGCCTATAAGAGCTAAGGTAAACAATTTAGTCCAATTGATTTGGAGAGTTCTTTTACATCCTTCTATACTTGATTCCATGATTTCAGTTTTAAACATTTCTCTAAGTCTTTCATTATCCACAAAATATAACTGAAAATATCTCTTCCTTTCAAATCTGCAATACCAACCATAGTGTCATGAAGAATTACCTGCAAAGAGCTTGGGTCATACTTGCATCTTTTACATTTGGATCTGTAGTAAGGCTCCTGATGAGAACTGTAATCATCTGTAGAGGAATATGTTGAACAAGGCTTGCCAATGCTACAGAAGGTTCAAACGATGCATCTGTTTTGTTTTGTTTTGTTTTAATTAAAAGGGAAAAAGAATATCGCAAGAAGGTTCAAGTGAAATATTTAGAGATTTAGAGAAACTTTACCAAAAAAAATTTAATTACAGCAAAAGTGTTACCTTAGAAAGCAGCTGTTAATGCTACACTTCATGGAGAGACTAACTTATACAAACAATGTAAACTTTCAGAAATGCTAGATTAAAAATGAGTAGCAATGATCATTCATTCTATAAAAGAGCTACTGCAATATAAATATTTCCATATTTAGTGCATGCTACTTTATTTATTTTTTGCATTCTTTAATATTAAGTTATTGTGCTAAACAGTTCATTCATAAAGCAGTAGTTGGAAAAGAAATTCAAGGTATTTCAATTCCCACTTTAGAGCTTCCAAAGTAACTTGTAACTATTAATTACAGTAAATCAAATTACATTGCTCTAAAGAAAATGTTTTAAAATCTCTTAAAAAATAGAAATTAAGGTCAATAATTTTTGGGACTTTGCTTAAATTACACAAAAATTTAGCAAATCCAAGTGACGTCTTTATTGCTACAGTAAACCTAAGAGCTATGGCAACACAGGTGACCCAAGTAAAATTACCAAAAAACAAAACCAACTGATTTATATTATCTTTTGTAATTTTTTTTTTTTTTTAAGGTACCAGGCTCAGGGATTGAGCCCTGGGCCTCGTATGAGGGAAGCTGGCGCTCAACCACTGAGCTACACAGGCTTGCCCAGTTGGTTTTTTCATTTGTTTTGTTTTTAGGAGGTACTGGGGATCGAATCTAAGATCTGGTGCGTGGGAAGCAGGTGCTCAACCACTTGAGCTACATCTGCTCCCCTTTGGTAATTCTTTAATAAATGTATTTAATTCATCAAATGATCATGGAGCTTGTTAAGACTTCACTTGTATTTCTTAAGATAGAGAGGCACCTCCTTCACCAGTTCAATCTCCAACAGCCAGGGAATCCCTACTGGTAATATAATTAGGGAAAATGGCTGTACCAAGTAGAGAGGAGGTAGACAAAGCTTTAGACCTATTATTTTACAACCTACAGACTTGGAATCTCGAAGACAGAACATGGAATGCAGACTCCCAGGTAAAATTCCTAGGTGCAAAAGCATTTTATTGCCCTTTATCACTTGAAATTCCCTGGCTCTTTTCTGATGATCCAATTCTTTGGCTATACCCTGAGCACGACATCATCTATTTAAGCTCTCATTCCTTCTCTTCCCTCATTCTACCAGAATCTCCTCTCACACTACTGCAAAGAGAAAATATCAATGTTCAAAAACTACTGTTAACTGGGACAATCCAGTAAGAAAAAAAACTACATGGGGGAAGCAGATGTAGCTGAAGTGGTTGAGTGCCTGCTTCCCATGTATGAGATCCTGCATTGGACCCCCGTACCTCCTAAAAAAATCAACCAACCAACCAACCAACCAACCAATCAAAAAACCCAACTCCACTGGGAAGCAGATATAGCTCAATGGTTGAGCGCCTGCTTCTCATCTATCAATCCCCCATACCTCCTAAAAACAAAAACTATATGGTGCATGAGTTAAAAAAAAAAGGGGGGGGAGAATTAAAAAATAGGAAAAACTCATAAGATGAAAGAGTTGGGTAGAATAATAACATGGTAAACATTATTATGTTACTATTAGTCACTAAGCTTTATATAGTAGCTGTCATCCTCAAAGCATTCCACAACTTGAGCAGAGGCTGAATAATTAGGCAACTTGTTTAATGCCAAAGGTCTCTGACCTAGGCATCCTCAATCTTTAAAATAGGAATGCTGCCTGATTTTAAGGCACCAAGTGATAGCCTATATAGGGTAGTAAATGGAAATAAAATTTTGGGTGAGGGTATTAGGATTTACCTCCAAAAAGAATATTTTCAGGGCAGAGAAGCAAACTAGGGTGTACATATGGGAGAGAGACAAATAGTGAATTTCCAACAGTCTCTTGAAATACAATGACCCTTACCTGTGGAAGAGATGCTTGCAAAAACTTCTTGCAGGGAAGGCAGGAGTGTGGAGGGTTCGGCCTTCCAGATGTTCTGCAGCAAGTTACTCACTTTTGTTACTTGAGAGACATATTCACGCAGCTCTTTCTCCTGGGTGGACACGCACTGGAAGTGGCCTATCGTTCGAACAAGCTGCTGACAGAAGGCGATTGACAATTTTCCCTTGGGGATGCATTGCACGAAGTCGGTCAGGAGATCGCTCAGTCGGGCACACAGCTGCGGCTCCGGCCTCTCACATACCATCCGTAACACCTCCACCTGCAGCAGGCTGAAGAGGTCCAGCACCGACGGGCAACTTATGATCAGCTTCAGGCCGTTGTGAATATAGTCCAGGATGGCTGCGTCCTTCCTGTCCAGCGAGTGGTAGCCCTGCTGAAGGAGGCCCAACACGAAGGTCTTGTTGAAGAAGGACTCGAACTCTGGTCGGTGGTAGCGTGCGTAGGCCTCCAGCACCTGGTGCCCCACTTGTCGCTGGAAGGGGTCCTGGCCCTCCAGGATGAGCCGGGTCGTCAGGTCAAACATGGCCTCGCACTGCGCCTCATCTAGCCAATTCTCCGCGGATTCTACCACCTTCCGCACAATCACCCGCTTTAGGGGCAGCGGGTGAGAAGAACTCACCAGACCCTCCAGGATCTTGTCCATTGTCGCCGCGCGGCAAGGCCAGGGCCAGGGGGTAAGGAGCGGAACGCGGCAGACTGGAGGAGCAGGAGAGCCCCGAGGTGGAGGTTAACTGGGAGTTCAGCCGCAGCGGGACCGGCCACCGCCACCGCCGCCTCAGCAGCCACATTTATCGGGCAGGAGGGCCCATCCACGCCCAGGCGAAAGCTGGCGAGCCCGGCGAGCTTAAGACCCGACACCACTCGTGGCGGGTCTAAGGAGCTAGCGGCCCACTTAGCCGCGGCCCGGAGCCCGCGGTCGCTGTCAGCACCAGCGCGGTGGGCCCAATGAGATACCCGGAGGCGGCGGGAGCTC
>PVKH010045145.1:0-10535 GCA_004027955.1 Chaetophractus vellerosus | reverse complement strand
GAGAGAGTAGAGGTAAGAAAAGCAACAAACCGACAAACACAGAAGAACCAGCGAAACACACAAGCATGCAGTCAAAGCTAAGGGAGAACCGCATTCCTTTTTGGGCCCTTGTGGAGCCTCTCAGCCTGTGTTCATTAATCAATTACCCTGCAGCCTTCTCTCTGCAGGCTTTGAGGTCGAATTTAGCGATTAAAGCAAGTCAATAGATTTCTCTCTCTCTCTCTCTCTCTCTCTCTCTCTCTCTCTCTCTCTCTCTCTTTTAATGAAATAAGGGTCCTTAAAGAACGCCTCTTCTAGACCACCCCCTCCTGTGATGGGACCCCCAAATAGGATCGTGGAGACTTATCTATTACTTCCCACTGTGTGACCCCCCAGGGGAGCTGAGAGTGTGTTACTCAGCATGGAGCTGTAAAATTGCTGGCTCTGCCCCTTCCTGAGCCTAGCCTCTGTGTCACGGTTAGGTAAATTAGCTGTGCACCGCAGATTCGCCTCTCCCCTCAGCCCGGCACCACTTCCAGCCAGCTAATTCACTCCCGAAAACTGCTAGGGGGTTCTGGCGACCAAACCCACAGAAAGGAAACCCCTCTCCACCCTTTGCCAGAACCTTCCCACTCTCGGAGTTTATTACCCCCCTCACCTGTCTACCAGCGTGGACTCAGACTGCCCAGGCCCCCGCCTGGAGAACAGGGTTTAGCCGCCTGCGTTTCCAGCTGGGGAGTAAAGAAGTCACGATTTTATGTTGAGCAGTCCACCTCACAGTCCAGTTCCCTCCAGGCTGATGCACTCAAGACCTCTGTCCCCCAGGCTCTCAGAAAAGACCACCCGGGCAGGCTCCCGTCCCCAATCAGCCATCCTCTGCTTGAGAGCCGGTGACTGCGCACCTAAACCGACACCATCTTGAGCCCACCCACAAATAGGTTTAAAGTGAAAGAAGGGAATAAATCCATGCAAGTAGTAACCAAAAAAGAGCTAGGGTAGCTATACTAATACCAGATAAAATTGATGAAGTCAAAAGCTGTTCCAAGAGACAAGGACACTAAATATTAATAAAAGGGTCAATCCAGTAAGAAGAAATAACAATTGTAAATATTTGTGCACCTGACCATTGTGCCCCCAAATACATGTGGAAACACTGTCAAAACTGAAGGGAGGGGGAACCAGCTGTGGCTCAATTGGTAGGGCTCTGGTTTACCACATGGGAGGCCCCGGGTTCGGTTCCAGGGGCCTCCTTGAGAAGGCAAGCCGCCACGAGCAGGCAAGCCACCGCACAGTGAGCTGACTCAGCGGGATGCTGCAGCAGGGGGAGACAAGCAGACACAGAAAAATGAAAGCAAATGAACACAGTAAGCACAAGCAGCAAGGCGGGGGGGGGCGGATATATAAATAAAGAAAAATAAATCTTAAAAAAAAAAGAGAAATAGACATCTCTAGAATAATAGTTGGAGTTTTCAATATACCACACTCAATAGATAGAACATCTAGGCAGAAAGTCAAGGACACAGAACTTGAATAATATGATAAATTAAATAGACCTAATGGACATGTACAGAACATTGTACCCCAGAACAGCAAGATATACGTTATACTCAAGTACACATGGATTGATCTTCAGGATAGGCCACATGTTGGTTCACAAAAAATAGTTTGAAGAAATTTAAAAAGATTGAAATTATATAAAACATCTCTGGCCATAATGGAGTGAAGCTGGAAGTCAGTAAAAGGCAGAGAACTGGGAAATCATATGGAACAAACATGGAATTGAAATAACATACTTTTAAACAGTCAGCGGTTCAAAGAAGAAATTACAAGGGAGATCAGTAAATATCTTGAGACAAATGAAAATGAAAACACAATATATCAAAACTTCTGTGGTGGTGGGAGAGGCAAGATGGTGGCAGAGTAGGGAGCTCCAAGAGTCAGTGCAGTTAGTAATCAGCCAGAGCTATCTAGATCACCTATTTGAGGGACTCAGGAGACCAGAAGACATCTTGCAACATTCATATAAGAATGGAAAGAGGAAACTGCTCATCTTCAGTCAAGGCTCTTGAGCAGAGAACTCCATACCACAGACGCCAGTGCCCATCTCCTGCTGGCAGCACAGGACACCTCGGGACCTATTCCCTGGCAGAGTTGGAGGCTTTATTTCCAAAAAACAGGGGAATAAAGAGATGGTTGAGCACAGATTTCAGCTACTGATTAGTAAATTTGGCTGGAGTTTTAGTTTGCTGAAAGGCTGCTGATGCAAAGTACCAGAGATGTGTTGGCTTTTATACAGGCTATTTATTTGGGGTTCAACCTTACAGTTCCAAGGCAGTGAAACATCCAAACCAAGGCACCATCAGAGATGCCTTCTCACCGAAGTCAGCTACTGTTGATTGCAGTGTGTTGCCACATGGTGGAGCAAGATGACAGCCAATGTCTGCCAAGGTTTTAGCCTTCTCTTCCAGGCTTACCCTCTCCTCTTGAACTGCTCCATGGGCCCAACCTTTTGAGGCATCGTGCTTAAGCAGTTCTCTCTTACATTACAGGATTATATATGCAGGCTTTCTTTTGTGTCTCTCTGTGTCCATTTAAATCAGAATCAGCAAGGGGGTGGAGACTCAACCTGAGTGAGCCCTAAATCTGTCTTTTCAAGTAATCTAATCAAAGGCCCTCAACTGAATTTAATGCAGTCAAAGGGTATCACACCCAGAGGAATAGATTAGTTTTTAAACATAACCTTTCTATTTTTGGGATTTGTAAAAGTAATCTCAAAGTGCCACAGCTGGCTAAAGTCCAGTCCTAAGAAAAGGTAAAGTTTGAACTTTTCCAAGTTGTAAAGAGGCCAGTAACCTCCATTTGAACTCCACCCCTGGCATGAGGGGAAGCAGGACTGATAGAAAATCACAGTGAAGTTGGAGACTGGCTTCTTTTCACCCAGGTCAGATTGCTGCTCTAGCCTGGGCTCCAGCCCTACCTCTGGCAGGGAGGAAGCTGAGGGGTCTGCACCATACTTGGAAGAAAATCCTTTCTGGGCAGCTGCAGTCACTTTCAGCCCACACAGACGAGATTATTTGGCACTCCTGTGGCTACATCTCTACCCCTGACAGGGCAGGAGGGATAGTGCTCAGTCTCTCTGGGCAACTGTGGCTGCTTTTGGCCCATATGGACTAAACTGGACATATCTCTGGCTCTGTTCTCAACCCTGACAGGGCAAGAGGAGGAATAGTGCTCCCTCAGCTTCTCTGGGGAACTGCAGTCACTTTCAGCCCTCATGGACTACATTGTTGGACACTCCTGTGGCTCCATCCCCGCCCCTGGCAAGGCAGGAGTGTCAGCTTCCCCTTAGCGTCTCTGGACAACTGATGCCACTTTCAGCCTACATGGACTATGCTATTGAACATACCTGTGGCTCAGTCCCTGCGCCTGAAAGGAAGGAAAGTACTCCCTCAGCCTCTCCGGGCAACTGCCCTCACTTTCGGCCTGCACAGACAAGATGTTTGCATACTCCTGTGGCTTCATCCCCACCCTTGGCAGGTGGGGAGGGGCACTTGTGATTTGTCAATCTATCTGGGCAACTGTGGTCATTTTTGGCCCACATGGCTTAGTTTACTGCCCACATTTGCGGCTCCATCCCTGCCTCAGGCAAGGGCGGTAGGGGCATGGAGCTTCATCAGTCCCTCCAGGCAACTACTGGTGGTCTTGGCCTGCCTGGCTTGTTTTTCTGCACCTCTGTCCCTATCCCTGGCAGGGGAGAGAGGTGGCAATGCAGGGAGCTTCAGCCTCCAGGGATTATAGTACCAACCTCATCCTTGGCTCCTGCTCTGCAACCAGCAAGGGAGAAAGGGTAAGAAACACGTGAAAAAGAGCTGGAAAAATTCAGATTGGCTAAACACGAGCCACCAAAAAAAAAAAAAAAAGTACAAACCATACCAAGAAACAGGAAGATATGGCTCAGTCAAAGGAACAAACTAAACCTTCAGATGACATAAAGGAGTTAAGATAACTAATCACAGATGTTTAAACAAACCTCCTTAATAAATTCAATTAGATGACTAAAGAGGTTAAGGATATTAAGACACTAGGTGAACACAAGAATTTGAAAGCATACATAGAAACATACTAGAAATGGAAATGAAAAACAATAAATGAGGTTCAAAATACACTAAAGCATATAACAGCAGATTTGAAGAGGCAGAAGAAAGGATCAGTGGGGTTGAAGACAGGGCCTCAGAAAGCAAACATACAAAAGAACAGATAAAGAAAAGAATGGAAAAATTAGAACAGGGTCTCAAGGAACTAAATGACAGCAAGATATCTGCAAACACATATGTCATGGGTGTCCTAGAAGAAGAAAAGGGAAAAGGAGTAGAGGGAATATTTGAGGAAATAATGGTAGAACATTTCCCAACCTATTGAAGGACATAGATACCCATGTCCAAGAAGCACAGCATACTTCAGTCTGATTAAATCTGAATAGATCTCCAAGACACATACTAATCAGAATGTCAAATGCCAAAGATAAAGAGGGAATACTGGGAGCAGCAAGAGAAACATGATTTATCACATATAAGGGGTGCCCAATAAGATTATACGGATTTCTCATCAGAAACCATGGAAGCAAGAAGCCAGTGGTTTACTGTTAAGATACTGAAAGAGAAAAACTGCCAGCCAAGAATCTTATATCTGGCAAGATTGCCTTTCAAAAAGGAGGGTGAGTTTAGAATATTCACAGATAAACATAAACCGAGAGTTTGTAGTCAAGAGACCAGCTTTGCAGGAAATACTAAAGGGGGTGCTGCAGCCTGAAAAGAAATGACAGGAGAGAGAGACTTGGAAGAGAATCCAGAAATGAAGATCATATTAGTAAAGATAACTGACAATGTAAAAATAGTGGTGAAAATAAAATATGACCAATAAAACCCAAAGGTCAAAATGGGTAAAGTAAGAACTGCCTTAACATGAATAACATTGAATGTTAATGGATTAAACTCCCAAAAAGACACGGACTGGTGGACTGGATAAGAAAATATGAGTTATCTATATGCTCTATACAAAAGAGTCACCTTAGACCCAAGGTTACAAATGGATTGAAAGTGAAAGCCTGGTAAAAGATATTCCATGCATGCAGTAACCAAAGAAAATCTGGAATGGTTGTATTTATATTGGATGAATAGACTTTAAAAACAAAGTTGTTATTAGAGACAAGGAAGGACATTAACAAAAGGGGAAATTCACCAGGAAGAATAACTCAAATGTATATGAACCTAACCAGGGTGCCCCAAATTACATGAGGCAAACACTGGCAAATCTAAATAGAGAAATAGATGTTTCTACAATAATAGTTGGAGACTTTAGTGCAACACTGTCATCATTGGATAGGACATCTGGGCAGAGGATCAGTAAAGGAATAGAGAGCTTGAATAATATGATAAATTACCTAAACCTAATAGACATATACAGGACATTGCACCCCAAAACAGCAGGATATACTTTCTTCCCAAGTGCTCATGGATCTTTGTCCAGGATGGACCATACATTGGGTCACAAAACTTCTCAATAAATTTTAAAAGATTATTGTTACAGAAAGCACTTTCTCTGATCATAATGAAATAAAGCTGAAAACAACAGAAAAAGGAAAATTCACAAATATATGGAGATTAAACAACACACTCTTAAATAATCACTGTGTCAAAGAAGAAATTGTAAGAGAAGTCAGTAAGCATCTTGAGACAAATGAAAACGAGAACACAACATATCAGAACCTAAGGGATGCAGCAAAAACAGAGCTAAGGGAAATTTATAGCTCTCAATGTTTACATTAAAAGCAATAGAATTAACAAAACCAAAAGTTGGTTCTTCAGGATCAACAAAATTGGCAGCCCTTAGCTAGGCTGACATAGAATAAATCAATCAATAATTATAAATCATCAAATCAGAAATGAAAATGGCGACATTACTACTGACCCTACAGAAATAAAAGATCACAAGCAGAGCAGGTGTAGCTCAGTGGCTGAGAGCCTGCTTTGCATGTATGAGGTCCTGGGTTCAATCCCTAGTACCTCCTTTAAAAAAATCACAAGGAGATAACTGAAAACGGGCATTACTACTGACCCCACAGGAATAAAAGGAATCACAAGAGGGTACTATGAACAACCTTACGGCATCAAACTAGACAATGTAGATGAAATGGACAAATTCCTAGGAACATACAAACAACATACACTGAGCCTAGAAGAAATAGAAGACCTCAACAAACCAGTCACAAGTAAAGAGTTTGAAAGTCATCAAACACCTCCCCGAAATGAAAAGCCCTAAACCATATGGTTTCAAAGGTGAATTATACCAAACATTCAAAGAAGATTTAATACCAATATTACTTAAATTATTCCAAAATAGTGAACAAGAAAGAACACTACCAAACTCATTCTATGAAGCCAATATTACCCTAATCCAAAGTCAGATAAGGATATCACAGGAAAATTACAGATGCATTTCCTTAATGGATATACATGCAAAAATCCTCATCAGTATACTTGCTAATCAAATCCAACAACATAAGAGAATTATCCGTCATGATCAAGTGGATTTTATAGCCAGCATGCAAGGTGGTTCAGCACAAGAAGATCAATCAGTGTAATATATCACATTAACCAAAGAGGAGAAATCACATGATCATGTCGATTGATGCAGGAAAAAAGTGCTTTTGAGAAAATATTGTCTCCTTTCTTGATAAAAATACTCTGAAAGGTAGGAATTGAAGTAAACTTTCTCAACATGATAAAGGGTATATATGAAAAACCCACAGCTAACATTGTACTCAGTGGTAAAAGACTGAAAGATTTCCCACTGTGATCAGGAACAATACAAGGGTGCCCACTGTCACCACTGTAGTTCAGTGTAGTACTAGAGATTCTAGCTAGAACAGTCAGGCAAGAAAAAGAAATAAAAGGCATCCAAATTGGAAAGGGGGAAGTAAAACTTTCGCTATTTGCAAATGTTATGATTCTATACCTAAAAAGTTCTGAAAAACTACAATAAAGCTACTAGAACTAATAAATGAGTTCAGCAGAGTGGCAGGATACAAGTTGAATCTGCTAAAATCAGTAGTGTTTCTATACACTACTTATGAGCAATATAAGGAGTAAGTGAGGAAAAAAATTCCATTTACAATAGCAGCTAAAAGAATCAGATTTTAAGGAATAAACTTAACGTAAAGGGTCTGTGTTCAGAAAAGTACAATGCATTGTTTACAGAAATCAAAGAAGACCTGGATGAAGAGCATTCTGTGTTCATGGATTGGAAGACTAAATATTGTTAAGATGTCAATCCTGCCCAAATTGATACAGATTTAATGTAATCCCGATAGAAATTCCAACGGTCTTTTTTAAAGATATGGAAAATCCAATTATCAAATTTATTTGGAAGGGTAAGGGAAAAATTTTTTAAAAAGGAAGAATGAAATCTGGGGACTCTCACTTCCAGACTTTAAATCATATTACCTAGCTATGGTGGTAAAAACAGCATGTTACTGGCACAAAGATAGACTGATAGACCAGTGGAACTGAATTGATTGTTCAGGAAAAGACCCTCACATCTGTGGTCAAGTGATTTTTGACAAGGCTGTCAAGCCCACCCAGCTGGGGCAGAACAGTCTATTCAACAAATGGTGCTGGGAGTTTTGGATATCCATGTCTAAAAGAAAGAAAGAGGGCCGCTATCTCACTTCTTATACAAAAATTAACCTAAAATGGATCAAAGGCCTAAATATAAAAAGCTAATACCATAAAGCTCCTAGAAAAAAAATATAGGGAAATATCTTCAAGACCTGGTGGTAGGTGGCAGTTTCTTAAACCTTACACCAAAAGCATGAGCAGCAAAAGAAAAAATAGATAAATGGGACCTCCTCAAACTTAAACAATTTTCTGCTTCACAGGACTTTGTTAAGGGGAAAAGGCAGCCTACTCAAATAATAGGAGAAGATATTTGGAAATCATATTTCGGTAAAGGTTTGATTTCCATTCTATTTAAAGAGATCATACAATCCAATAATAAAAGGGCAAGCAATCCAATTAAAAAATGATTAAAAGACTTAAATATACATTTCTCCAAAGAGAAAGTACAAATGGGAAAACACATGAAAAAATCTTCACTATCAATGGCTATTAGGGAAATTCAGATCAAATCTACAATGAAACATCTCACATCTCACAGAATGGCCATTATTAAAGAAACAGAAAACGTGGAGAAATAAGAACACTCCTTCACTGTTGGTAGGAATGTAGAATGGTGTCTTCTCTGTGCAAGACAGTTTGGTGGTTCCTCAGGAAGCTATAGAACTGCCATATGACCTGGTAACCCCTCTACTAGGACTGAAAATTGACACAGACAGACATTTGTACACCAATGTTCATAGCGGCATTATTCACAGTTGCCAAAATATGGAAATAACCTGTGTCCATTACCTGATGAATGGATAAACAAAATGTGGTATATATGTACGATGGAATCCTATGCTGCTGTAAAAAGAAATGGAATTGGGGCACATTTGACAACATAGATAAACCTGGAGGACATTGTGCTGAGTGAAAGAAGCCAAACAGAAAAGGACAAATATTGTATGGTCTCACTAATAAGAACTAAATATGAAGAATAAATACATGGAGTTAAAATCTAGATTATATGTTACCAAGAGATAGGATGAGAACTGAAAAAGGTACTGATGCTTAATGATTGTACATTATTTAATTAGCTTGACTGTAGAAATGTGGGAATGGATAGGGATGATGGTAATACATTATAGTGAGTATAACTAACACAACTGGTTTATAAATTTGATTGTGGCTGAAAGGGGTAGTTTAGGGATATAAATGTTAATTGAAAGAAAGCTAGAGAATAATCTAGGGACTGAGTAACAGCGATCCCCGGTATTGGATGAGGATTGTGGTTATTAGTGTAAATATAAGAATGTTCTTCTATGAACTAAAACAAATATTTGTCACAGTTACAAGGTGGTAAGTAAGAGATTATGCAT
Organism: Chaetophractus vellerosus; assembly: GCA_004027955.1. NCBI lineage: Eukaryota > Metazoa > Chordata > Mammalia > Cingulata > Chlamyphoridae > Chaetophractus > Chaetophractus vellerosus. The sequence goes on along the minus strand of PVKH010045145.1, from coordinate 1,522 downwards.
GGGAAAAATACAATTAAGGTAACTTACGGACTATACTTATCAGCAATCTTGTAGTAGTCTTGCATCAATGTCCTAGAAGGTCATTGTGCTAAGGTCATCAGTGCTAAGGTGCAATAATGGGGTATATGGGAGTTTGTTGTTTTTGTTGTTGTTTTTTTTTTTTGGACTAAGGAAAATGTTCAAAAATTTACTGAGGCGATTAGTTCACAACTCTGATGAAAGTGAGAGCCACTGTGTGTACACTTTGGATGGTTGTACAAGGCATGGGACTGGATAACACAGTGAACCATGTGGTGGAAGATGGACTGTGGTTAACAGTACAAATATGAAAGTGGTCTCTTATGAACTATAACAAACATACAATACTAGTACATGGTGTTAAGAATAGTGGGGGTGTGTGTAAAAATATACCAATGCAAGCTATGGACCATAACTAGAGGTAATAGTCTGATGATGTTCTTTCATAATCTGTAACAAATGTCCCACAACAATGCATGGTGGTGGTGGAGGGGTGATGTATGAGAAGTCTGCACATTATCTATGCTAGTTTTGTAAGCTCACAGCTTTTCTAATAAAAAATATGTATTAAAGAAGAGAGAGCTAATTAGAAAAACTGTATAGGATGCAGCAAAGGCAGTGCTAAGTGAGACTACTATAGCCCTAAATGCTTACATTACAAGTGAGGAAACTCTGTTTAAACCTGTGTTTCCAAACTGGATTGGCCCACATCATTTCACCCCATGCTTAGGCACACCCTTGAGCCCACCTTCCCTGGACAGTGAAAACCCCAGCACCCATTTTGTTTTGGGAGACTGTTCTGAGGGTTGCCTGTGGTCTCCCTGCTGGTTGACTGTGCAATGAACTCTTTTCTCAGAAAAACGAATGAAGAAATAGTTAAAATCAAAGATCTTAAGTGCACACCTGAAAAAAGTAGAAAACAGCAAATTAATCTCAAAGCAATCAGAAGGAAAGAAATAACTTCCTTCTTAATTTATAGAGCAGAAATAAGTGAAGTTGAGAATTTTTTTTATAAATTCACAAAAGCTGGTTCTTTGAAAAGATCAATAAAATTGACAAACCTTTAGCTCTACTGACAGAGAAAGAGGATATGCAAATAAAATCAGAAATGAGAGGGCAGACATTATTAGTGACACCAAAGAAATACATAGGGGCCCAGCTAGATAGCTCAGTGGATAAAGAGCTCGCTGGGAAACCACATGGGAGGCCCTGGGTTCGGTTCCCGGGGACCTCTCCTAGCGGGCAGACCGCCTTGAGAATGGCAAGCCGCCATGGGCGGGTCGGAGCCGCCGTGGGCAGGGCAAAAAGCTGCCACGGACAGGCAAAAGCCGCCACTGGCAGGGCAGGTCGCCTGCAAATCGAGCGCAGCCAGCCACCCGCGAACTGAAAAGCCGGCCGTGATGGAAGCAGAAGCCGCCCACAAGCGGGGAAAGCCGCGCCTGCACAGTGACCAAGTCTCGGCGCGTCGCCGCAACGGGGGGGGAAGGGGAGATATGTAATAAAA
>PVKH010045144.1:0-10530 GCA_004027955.1 Chaetophractus vellerosus | reverse complement strand
CCAGGTAGAAGGAATTTTGCCTGAAGACCAACTGTATTTCTTTGAACTGATTTTGATATGATTTTGTACTTGCAATTGTTACTAATTTAGGGCTTTTTGAATATTGTAATGTATTTTTGGAATTCAGGGGGTGGAATGTAATGGTTTGAGTTTGATTTAATTATGAATTCCAAAAATATAGATTAGATTATGTTTGTAACCTGGTCTGTTCATCTGGGCATGATTGAGTTGTGAGTAGGGCGTTAACTGCCAGGTCAGTGAGACGTTGAGCCCTGCCCCTTGGTGGGCATGGTCTCAAGTAGAAAAGCAGACAGAGAGAAGCAGATTGAGAGCAGAGCTTTGGAGAAGGAGATTTGAAAAAGCAGTTCTGATGCTGGACTGAGCGGTTTGCCTGATAGTCTACAGCTGGCCTTGTGGAGAGATGCAAAGCATAGAAAGCCTCATTGTCTACAGCTGAACTCGTGAAGGAAACTGAAACTAAGCCCGAAGAGAAACACAGCCCCGGGAACAGAGGAACCTGGAAGCCTGAACCCTGGAGACATCGGCAGCCATCTTCATCCAACACGTGGACTCTGGTATGGGAAGAAATTTATGCTTTGTGGCCTGGTAACTGTAAGCTTCTACCCCAAATAAATACCCTTTATAAAGACCGACCAATCTTTGGTATATTTCAAAAGGCACACCTGTGGCTGACCAAAACACCTTCCAAGGTCTTTATGGCCTTGCCTCTTATATTTAGATCTTTGATCCATCTTGAGTTGATTTTTGTATAAGGTGTTATATAGTGTTCCTCTCTCATTATTTTGGATATGGATATCCAGTTATCAAAGCACCACTTGTTGAAGATGCCATTCTCCCCAAAATGAGTTGGCATGGTAGCCTGGTCAAAAATCAGATGACAGTATATGCAAGGTTTTATATGAGAACTCTCAGTTTGGTTCCATTTGTCAGTATGTCTATCCTTGTGCCAATACCATGCAGTTTTGACCACTGTAGCTTTGTAGTATGTGTTAAAGACAGGTAGTGGGGGGGTGGCATATGGGTACTCCTGGAATCTCTGTGTAACATTCATGTAATCAATGTATCCTAAAAATGTATATAGATATATAAAAAATACAAAAAAAAAAAGACAGGTAGTGTAATACGTCAACCTTCATTTTTCTTTCTCAATATGTCTTTGGTGATTCAGGGCCTCTTACCCTTCCAAATAAATTTTGTAGTTAGTTTTTTCAGTTCCTTAAAAAATGATGTGCTGATTTTTATTGGATTACATTAAATCTGTAGATTAGTTTGGGTAGGATAGACATTTTGATGATGTTCAGTTTTCCTATCCATGAAGAGGGAATATTCTTCCATTTATTTAAGTCTTCTTTGATTTCCTTTAACAGTGCTGTGTAGATTTCTGTATATAAGTCCTTTACATCTTTAGTGAAGTTTATTCCTAGGTATTTGATTCTTTAAGTTACTATTGTAAATGGTATTTTTTCTTGATTTCCTCCTCAGATTGCTTGTTATTGGTGTACAGAAATTCTATGATTTTAAAAAATATATCCCCCCCTTTCTGCTTGTTCTTGCTGTGTTGATTTTTGCATTCTTCTGTGTCTGCTTGTCTCACCCCCGTTGTGGCGATGCATTGAGTCAGCTCACTGCACAGCGGCCTTGCTGCTCGTGGGGTCTTGCCCTGCCCGTGGCAGCTTGCCTTCTCAAGGTGGTCTGCATGCTCAAGGAGGCCCCAGGAACCAAACCTGGGGCCTCCCACATGGTAAACACGTGCCCTACAAATTGAGCTACAGCTGGCCCCTGAAATGCTATGATTTTTGAGCATTGATCTTCTAGCCTGTGATGTTACAGAATTCTGTTATAAGTTCTAGAAACTTTGTTGTAGATTTCTCAGGGCTTTCTAGGTATAGGATCATGTAGCATGCAAATAATGAAATTTTTACCTCTTTTTTTCCAATTTGGATGCCTTTTATATCTTTTTCTTGCCCCACTGCTTGAGCAAGTACTTCTAAGACAATGTTACATAGGAGTGGAGATAATGGGCATCGTTGTCTTGTTCCTGAGGGAAGGCTTTTAAGATTTCACCATTGAAGATGATCTTAGCTTTTTGTTTTTCATATATATCCTTTATCATGTACAGAAAATTTCCTTGTATTCCTATCTTTTGCAGTGTTTTCATCAGGAAAGGGTGCTGTATTTTGTAAAATGCTTTTTCTACATCTGTAGATCATGTGGTTTTTTCTTTCAATCTGTTTATGTGCTGTATTACCTTGATTGATTTTCTTATGTTGAACCATCCTTGCATACCTGGGATGAAACCCACTTGGTCATGGTGTTTAATGCTTTTGATATGTTATTGAATGTGATTAGCAAGTATTTTGTTTAGGATTTTAGCATCTAGGTTCATTAGAGAAATTGGTCTGTAATTTTCCTTTCTTGTGGTATCTTTATTTGACTTTTGTAAGAGGGCAATGTTGGCATCATAGAATGAGTTAGGAAATGTTTTTTCTACTTCTGTTTTTTGGAAGAGCTTAAGCAGGATTGGTGTTACCTCCTTCTGTAATGTTTGGTAGAATTCACTGGCATCTTTTTAATTTCTTGGACTGTGCTATTCATCACCATCATATCCTTTATCTTTTTACGTATGTTTCCAATTTCTTCCTTATGTTCTCCCAGTGTCTTCTTAATATCCTTAATAACTTCCTTCACTTCATTAAGTTTGTCCACTATATTTGTTTAGACAACTTTGATTAGTTGTTCAGAGTTCTGCATCTCTTCCTTGATTTTAGTTTGTTCCTTGTACTGGTCCATGTCTTCCTGTTTCTCAGTATGGTTTGTAATTTTTTATTGACCTCTGGTCATCATTTTACCTTGATGGGTTTACTCCATTGATTAGTTTCTTTCTCTGCTCTAGAGTTTTATTTAGCTGGTGGTTCTCTGTGTGTGTGTTAAGTTTTCTCTTTGATACTTTCTTCTTCTTGTTCTATTTTCTTGCTTTATTCTATGTTCCCTTGGAGGAAAAAGATCAGGACCCAAGGAATTAAATGGTATTAGAAATGAAAAATGATAATAGTATTATTGATAAAAGTTAGAAGAGGGATCTTATAAGACTTAGTAAAATGAATATTTAATGCATGTAGGCAGTGTAGAGTAATAGGAAAAAAGTGGAATACCTACAATGGAATGAGAAACCAAATAGAGGGAAGTATATACTATGATTTAAAAGGCCAGAATGATGAGGAGAGAGATAAACAGCAAGGGAGGGCTGAAAGGAAAAAGTTAATAATACTAATAAAAAAAGAAAACAGAATAGACAGGATAGAAATTGATACCCATGAAGTTGCAGACTACTGAAAAATGTAAGAACCAAAACAGAAAGCAGAAGGTAAAAAGATGAAGGAAGGAAAAGAGATAGTGTTGGTAGACAAAATCAATATACACAGTGAATGGGAAATCAAGGAAGGAGAAGCACAGCAAAGAAGAAACTAGCTAGTAGCACCTAATTTAAAAAGGGGGCAGGGAAGAGGAAATAAAAGCAAGAAACAAACAAACAAATGAAAAACCATACAGACACACAAGCAAGCAGTCAAATAAAGATAAGGAAGAACAACATTCCTTTTTGGGTCCTTGTAGATCCTCTTGGCCTGCTTGTGCTCATCAACCAATTACCTTGCAAGCTTCTATCTGCAGGTTTTGAGGCAGATTTTAGCAATTAAACTAAGTTAAAAATTTTAAAGTAACCTTCTATTTTATTTATTTATTTATTTATTTGTTTATTTATTTATTTATTTGTTTATTTATTTATTTTTGGGGGGAGAAATAAGGGATCCAAAAGAAGGCCTCTTATAAACCATGCCCTCTGCCAAGGTTACACTAAATAGGTTCGTGGAAACTTCCCACTGCCTGGCCACCCCAGGGGAGCTGAGACTCTGATACTTGTCAGTGTAGAATGATAAAATAGGCTGACTCTGTCCCCTCCTGAGCTACACCTGCTTTACATGGCATTTAGGTAAATCAGGCTTTCTCAGCAGATTTACCTCTCCCCTCAGCCTGGCACTGTTTGAAGCTGGCTGATTTGCTTCCCAAACCTGCAAGAGAATCCAGACAGCTAAACCCACAGAAAGGAAACCCCTATCCATCTTCTTCCAGAACACTCCCCCTCTTGGAGAATGCTCCCCCTCACCAGGTTGACGGCAGAAGTCGGGGTGTATACCCAGGCAGCTAGGTAAATCAGACTTCCTCAGTAGATTTGCCTCTCCCCTCAGCCTCGTGCTGCTTCAAAATGGCTGATTTGCTCCCCAAACCTGCAAGGGGGTCCAGACAGCCAAACCAACAGAAAGGAAACCCCTCTCCATCTTCTGCCAGAAATTTCCCGCTCTTGGAGAATGCTCCCTTTCACTGGATTGTCAGCGGTAGTACGGGCTCACCATAGCCTTTTGCCCTGAGGGTGGGGCTTAGCCAGCTAGGAAAAAACTCACAGTTTTTTCTTGAGCAATCTGCCTCACTGTCTGGCTCCCTCCAGATTGATGTCTTACTCTGGGCTCTCAGAACAGACCACTCAAGCAGGATCCTGTCCCCAATCATCTCTCCTCTGTGAAATAGATGGTGAGTGCCCACCTAAACCAAGACCATCTTGTCTTCTGTGTCTACAGGTACTTCTAATATCATTAAGAACAATAACTGTCATACCCAATGTATTAGTCAGCCAAAGGGTTTCTGATGCAAAATAGCAGAAATTGGTTGGTTTTCATAAAAGTTGTTGATTTGGGGTCGAAGCCCACAGTTATTAGGCCATAAAGCATAAGTTACTTCCCTCACCAAAATCTATTGCTCCATGTTGGAGCAAGATGGCTGCCGACATCTGTGAGTGTTCAAGCTACCTGGGTTCTTCTCTTCCTAGGGCTTGAACATCTCCAGGCTCAGTTCCTCTACTATATCCACAAGGCCAGCTGTAGTCGTTCAGGAGAATGGCTCATCTATTTTCCCAGAGTCTTCTCTCCTTTCTCATGAACAAGGTCCTCTGTGCGCTTACTCCCCTGGGCTCCATCATTAAAACTCAGCATCAAAACTCCAATGTCAAAACTCCAATTAACTCCTCTTCTCTGCCATGTACTTTTATCTCTGAGTCCCCACCCACCAAGGGGCAGGGACTCAACATCCTACAGATGTGGCCCAATCAAAGCCCTAAGCATAACTTAATCATGCCCAGAGGAACAGACCAGTTTACAAGCATAATCTAATAAGTAATTTTTGGAATTCATAACTCTATCAAAATGCTATACTCAGTAACTTAAAAAAGTAGTCATTCAAAGTAGTATGGACAGAGACCTAAGATTAGAAAATATGACTACTTTTATTAAATTATTTTATTGATTATAAAAGCAATATATTCTTTTGACAGAAAAATCAGATCAGAAAGCTGATGAAAATAGGCCCTCAAAATTGATGTTAATACCATAATTCAAATAACATTAGATACTTTTCTAGGTACATATATAGTTGTATACATTTGATAGTTTAATATATAAATGTTTATATTTTGAATTTTCCAATCAGTATCATATTTAAGGTATCTTCCTCATCATTAATTTTTTTAACAAAACACTTTAATGGCCATGTGATATTTTAAATTATCCTAATTCAGTTAATTGTTCTGCTTTATGTAGACATTTGAAAAGACTCCAATTTTCAATATCATAAAAAGCGATTGTGAAATAAAACCTCTATGCTTAATTTTAGCCCATATATTTTATCTAGAACTGATTCAAATGTGTAAGGAATACTGTAAACAGAATATGAACAATTATACAGTCTTTGATACATAGAGTCAAATTGATATCCATATTTGTTAATATCCCAAGAGTTGATAATATAGCTTTCATGCAAACTGGTCAATTTGCCATTAAAGGTGTTTTGAATTTTACATTGCTTTTTTTTGATTGCTTAGGAAATTGAGTGTTTTTGATGTCTTATTTTATTTCATCACTTTGCTCATTTTTAAAATGTTGGAAGAACACTTTTTTCCTAAATGTCATTTATAGAAATAGTGGTGAAATTTATGGCAATTATTTAAAAGTGTGTTTCATGTCTTTACCTAGTTGAATTTACAATATTTACCCTATGTTTTATACTACTGCATTTTTGCTTAATATGCACTTCCCCATCTAGGTATCAAACACGTATTTATCACTTTGTTTTTCTGTATTTGAACATATTTAGTCTTTAAGGTTTTAATACACAGGATTCATTTTTGAAAATTTTGGTTTCATATTTCTCCTTTTGTTAAAGCTAATATGTAGAGAAGAATTACTTTGTTTTAAAAAAGTACCTTTTAGTTACTACAAAACTTATATCATCCCAACTGCTGTTTTCACAATTTTAAAGCATATTCTTTAAGCTGATGTCCTATGGGACTTCTTGTTGAGCTTAAATGTTTTCATTTGTTTTAATTTTATTTTTAAAAAACAATGTTTTTTATTTTATATGTCAATCTAACATTTTTCTATACAAATGCATTGATTTCAGCATACAAACTTTATCCTCATATAATTTGTGGTTTTACTAACTTCTTTTTTAAAAGCAGTTTTATTGAGCTATAGTTACATACCATACAATCTGTCCAAATTTAATGGATTTTAGTATAATCACAATGTTGTGCATTGGGATTGTCACCACAATTGTGTGCATTTGTCACTACAAAAAATTTTTGAAAAATTTCATCACTCCAAAAAGAAAAACTCCACACTCCTTAGCAATCACTTCTTAATCCCTCTATCCTTCCTCAGCCCTACGTAACCACCAATCTAATTCCATCTTCATAAACTTATTTTTATTTACATTTCATATAAATGGAATTCTACAATATGTAGTAGTACTTAGTGTCCAGTTTCTTTCACTTAGCATAATGGGGTATTTTTTTTTTTGGTCTGATATTAACATCCTGTAACATTAGCATGCATTTGTTTAGTTTCCAAGAAAAATGGATTTAAATATGCAATATTACCCATATTCATATTTCACATGAGGTTTTACTATGCCATACAATCCCATGTTACACTTTTTAGCATTCCTTTTAGTAATTAACATGGCCTTAGACTTTCCCTTTCAACAATTGTCATACCCATGTAATAGCAATGCTAGGTACAAACATTATATTGTGCTTTCAACTTTTCTATTTATTTCCAAATATTAACACACATCCTTTTTACCAATTAGGCACAAAATAAACTTCAGCTTTCCATTCTCTAACCTCATTATATTTTCTGGTGACCCATATACAAGTTATTAATTGAAATTACACAATATTTAGTTTACAATAGCACAATCATACCATATTTGTTGTTTTGTGTCTGGATTGCTTTACACAACATAAATTACTCCAGGTTCATCCATGCTTCAGGACTTCATTTCCTCTTACCACTGCGTAATATTCCATCATTGTATACATCACAGTTTATTTACCCTTTCATAGGTTGATGGGCATGTGGGTTGATTCCACCTTTTGACAATCATGAATAATGCTGCTGTGGATATCAGTGTGCAAATTTCTGTTCATGCCACTGTTCTCAATTCCTCTGTGTATATAACCAGTAATGGAGTTGCAAGTTACATGGCAAATCTATTTTCAACTTCATTAGGATCTGCCAAACAATACTCCACAGTGGCTGAACCATTCTACAGCCCCATCAACAGTGAGTAAGTGTTCCTATCACTGTTCACATCCTCTCCAAGACTTGTAGTTTTGTGTTTTTTATAGTGGTCATTCTAACATTTATGGAATGTTATCTCTTTGTAGCTTTGATTTGCATTTCCCTAGTAGCTAGTAATGTTGAACATTTTTTCACATTTTTTTCACAATTTCTATTTCTTCTTTGGACAAATGTCTGTTGAAGTTGTTTGCCCATTTTTTAATTGGGTCATTTGTCTTTTGTTGTTTAGTCATAGTATATCTTTATATATCATAGATATTAAACCTTTATTAAATAAGTGATTTTCAAATATTTTCTCCCATTGAGATGGTAGCTTTTTTACTCTTTTAATACAGTCATTTCATTTGAGGTGCAAAAGTGTTTAATTTTGAAGAGGAACCATATATTTATTTATTTTGTTGTTGTTGTTGCTCATGCTTTGGGTGTAAGATCCAAGAAATCACCACCATTCACAATATCTTCAAGATGTTTACCTATATTTTCTTCTAGTAGCTTTATGGTCCTGGCTTTTATATTTAGGTCTTTGATCCATTTTGAGTTTACTCTTGTACAAGATAGTAAGATAAAGTTCTTCCTTCATTCTTTTGGTTACAGATATCCAGCTTGCCCAGCACCATTTTGAAGAAACTTTTGTCCTCTTAACTTGTACTTAGTAAGTTTGTCGAAATCCAGTTGGCCATAGAGGTGAGTGTTATTGCAGTTTCTTAGCTCACATCAATTTGTGTTTCCTAAAGTTACCAATTCCCAATCCATACTGGAAGCCCGATTAGTATTCACTGATGGCTCTTCCTCTGGGATTGCAGCATATGTTACTGACCAAAAGGCCACCACTTTCCAAACGTTTTCTACCTCTGCACAAATTACAGAACTACAGGCCATTATTGCTGTGTTCTCAGCTTTTCCTCATGAGCCTTTCAATTTGTACATGGACAGCACCTATATAGCGCTGTCAGTTCCCCTCTTAGAAACTGCTGCTCAAATTAAATATGCCTCTGAAGCAGCTCACTTTTTCATCCAATTACAAAATCTTATCCAACAACGTACTCATCTATTTTTTATTGGAGACATCCGTGCACACTCTGGCCTCCCTGGGCCTCTAACTCAAGGCAATCAGAGTGCAGATTTAGCCACTCAACTCGCCTGCCTTACTATCTATTGTGTTCAACCCCCCTTTGCTTTTCCCACTAATATTGACAAAGCTACTGATGCCCACCAGTTGCATCATCTCAATGCACATACCCTCCGGCTGATGTTTAAAATTACTCGGGAACAAGCCAGACAGATTGTAAAAGCTTGCCCATCCTGTGTTACTGCATTACCAACCCCCCACCAGGGAGTAAATCCCCGTGGGCTAATTCCTAATGCCCTTTGGCAAATGGATGTAACACATATAGCTGAATTTGGTCATCTAAAATATGCCCATGTTTCTGTTGATACCTGTAATGGGTTCATTTTTGCCACTCTGCAAACTGGTGAAGCTGGTAGACACATCATCGCTCACATATTATCAACAATCTCAATTTTAGGCTCTCTATAAAAAATCAAAACAGACAATGGTCTAGGCTATACCAGCAAAAACTTTAAGGCCTTCTGTAAACAACTTAACATTATCCACTCTACAGGTATCCCCTATAATCCCCAAGGACAAGGCATAGTAGAACGAGCCCACCTCTCACTTAAAACCATGCTGAACAAATTAAAAGGGGGGGAATGGTACCCCATTAAGGGATCCCATAGAAACTTACTATCTCATACCCCTTTTATTTTAAATTTTTAAATTTTGGACTCAGAGGGACGTTCAGCAGCGGAATGCTTCTGGCATACCAAAACCAGAACCACATTTGCCTCTGTCCTGTGGAAAGACCTGTTGGCCAACACTTGGCATGGCCCAGATCCTATCTTGATATGGGGCAGAGGAGCAGTATGTGTCTTTTCCAAAAAACTAGATGCAGTCAGATGGCTGCCTGAATGAATAGTCAAACAAATAGACACTAACAATCTTTCCAGGGAAAAGAATATCTCTGAGAGAATATTTCCACCTTCTCTTACAGATGAAAACAATGAATAAATGACACCTGAACTTATAGGTATGTATTCTAATCCCCTGTGTCCTCGGAGTTCTCGAAACTCTGGTTTCTCCAGATGCTGTCTTGTAATCATTGTACGGTAAGCCCTGCGAGTGTAAAAGGGGTACAGTAACTACCCCTGGAACATTTCTCTGAACTGTAGATTGTGGCACTAAATCAGCCTATCTACAAGTTTCTGAGCAAGTAAACACAGGAGGCTGCAAACAAGGCTGGGTCTGTGTAACCCATCCTAAGATAATCTCCTCCTCCACTACTAAACCTGCACCATGCCCCTGCAAGGGAACAGATAGTGTTTTTCAACAGGCAGTACATAGTAGTTGTTATCAGCAGGTACAGACCTGCCATGGGGATGATGGAAAAATATATTTTACTGCCATCCTCACCCGCACTTCACCCAGCAGCTTTGGAGGAGACTGGGATAGCACCCAGATTTTAGGCAATACAAAGCTCGCCCAAGCCCCTTGCTGAGGCACAGTAGGACAACCTGTTTGTTGGAATCAGGCTCCTCCCATGCATATCTCTGATGGAGGAGGCCCACAGGATTGCATCAGGGAAAATGCGGTGGCTACAGTACTGGAAGATATGATAAAAGATCAATATTCTCTCCTTGGGTATCATCCTTTAGCTTTGCCCAAATGTAACACTGCAGAAATGGATGTCCAGACCCTTGACATCCTTGAAGGCACCCTTAAAATGCTTAATGCTTGTAATTCACCCTTAGCACAAGATTGTTG
>PVKH010045143.1:0-10534 GCA_004027955.1 Chaetophractus vellerosus | reverse complement strand
AAAAAAAGAAGCATTATAATGTCAGAACTTATTAATATGACTTCTTTTTCAGTTTTTGCCACCTTTCAATAGGAATTCCTATTTAAACATGCTCTTTTTTACACCCCTGGATGAGTTGAAGTTTTTCCTGGAAGAGGAGCATAACAAAATTGTTACTATTTACTTGACTATAAAAACAAGCACTATAATGGAACTATTCTCTACTGTGAGTAATAAATGTTTGACCCACTATATGTCATATTTCTTTCTCAAATGTTAACTTATTGAATCAATGAATTCTTCATTTAAACACTGTGGAAAAATGTTTTTAACCTAGTGCATGAAATATCACCAAAAGGAAATCTTAGTTCTTTCTAGTTCCCTTAGAAGTTTCTTTAATTTATGTGTCATTCAGTGGAACATGGCTTACCAACAGGCCCTGACCTGGCAAGGAAGAACACAGAAAGCCTAAGAATTTGATGGCATATGGCTATAGCAATAAAACATAAATCCTGTAAATGTTTCAGAACATTTTTTTATAATATAAATCACTAAACATGAATTGCATTCAATACTTGGTAATTTGGAAAAAGGTATGTCAAAGCTGGGATTCATTTGGCAATTGGGAAAATTCCTATCACTCCTTTAACAACATTCATTATCTTGAGCTGCATGAAAAAACAGTATTAAAATTATTTGTTTGTTTAAGGAAATGCCTCTACATCCAGAGCTCTCTACATTTTTATATCACATCCCCACAGGGTCTGTATAACCAGAATTTATGGATCTCTTTCATCTCTGACTGAACATCACTAATGTGTATTAGCTGCAGTATTCAAAATGTAGTAATTGTCGTATCTTTCTTTTGAAATGAATGTGAGATAGTTTTAGCTATCCCCAAATTGGAGGTATAATTTCTTCAGTACTTTGATACATTATCCATCTAGGGGCAACTCATTATTTTCTGAGTGACTTTCTCCTCTATTTTGAAATATTTTACCAAATTGATTAATCATCCTGTATTTTCCTAAACAAAATTTAAACCTTTTTATTATTTGAATAAGTAAAATGCCTGAAAGAAGCATTTTTGGAAAGTTGATTATAGGGAAAAGTTTTGAACATTAAATTAAAACCAAGGATTTATGTTGTAGTTTAGAAAGAAAGGACTTGTCAGAACTAGATCCAGCATTACTTATTTCCCAGCAGCAGAAGCAGCCATGTTTAAATGATGACTTTAGAATGTCTGGGTTATTTTATGCTATGAGAGAGAGAGAGACAAGAAGTAAAAAGGAAAACTGTTTTTTCTATAGAAAATGTAAGTGCTGGTAGATGACCATGAAATTCAGAGGTAATAGTCCATTGCAGGGAAAACAAAACAAAACAAAACACAGAACAAAAGACCCAAACATAATAATTTAAAGCCACAAAGCAAAATGATTTTCTGGCTTTCCAATTTTTTAAGTTATATAGAATTGCAAGGAATTTCCTTGGGGAAAGTGTATTTTTACCAACTAAGAACAGCTCATTGCCAAAGAAGCAGCCAACTCCTGGGAATCTTACTCTCTGGGTCCACACTCCTTGCCTCTCAATACTCTTTTTGAAGGCTGTAGAAATATATGCCCAGCGTATAATCACTCGTTTCACTTTGGTACTTTAATTTAAACCAAGCTGATGTTAGGGACATAGAATTATTTTTGCCTTCCATATTTACTGTCCAACCAAAACAATCAAACCAGAGGTTATTAGTTAGAAAACAGTGCCATCATAATGATTATCAATTTCTGCCTTTGACTTATATAATAATCATTGTCATATGTCACTGGGTACATCAAGATGTTTATTCAAAAGACTTTCATAGCCTTTAAATGGGGGGAATATTTCTGACTATAAACTGCTCTCTTTTTTTCATTTATAAAGCAAAAATTTAATCTACATTGTTGCAAACACCTAGCGATATGTTTCACGGGGTTACTGTTTTCAGTTCTCTTGTAATTTGTCAATCTCATAAAAGCTTCCCAGCAAATGAACAAAAATATTTTTGTGATTCAGTCAAATACCCATAGTTTAAAAAGTGTCCTTTAACTTGACTTAAGGGAAATTTTTTTTCTCCCTTGAAATCAGTATATTATGTGTAGGAGCAATTAAAAGTAGTGAGGAAATTAAAACAGATGTTTCACATTAGAGTGTAGGGTTGGTTTGGTTTTAATTTAGTTTAGTTTAGTTTTTTCAATTTTGCCATTTTTTTTCATTCCCGAACACTTTAAATCAACTAAATTCCATTCTACAAACATTTATTGAACATTTGTATTTTGTCATCAAATATTTAAGAGAAAAGGATAGAGAAATATAAGGCTGATAAACCAGTGTCAGTTTTGAATTATATTCCTTGTTCAAAACTGTAAATTTATCTTTTCTCTGTTTGCCTCACCAACTAATTGATGTTGAAAAGGAACAAAAGGAATATAAAACTTGAATGCTTATGGGGTTACAGTAAAAATTCTTAGAAAGGATTGTTTAAAAAGAACTCTCTGTGGGAGAGAGACTGCTATGAGATAGCAGTCAAGATGAAAAGAAAGCTTTCTGAATCTGCTTCTGAACCAATTCAGAATTCTGGAACCCAGTCAAATAAGCTACTAATAGGTCACAAGAGAAGAGTTGAGACCACACAAAACTCTTTAGGTGCATTTCCAGAAAATGAGCTCCATTCGGCAAGCAGTATCAATCAGGAGGTTTCGTCATGGGAAATATTACTATGGAAATAAATAAGCATGCCTTATGGAAGTGTGTGATCTTTGCTAATTTAGAGAAGACATTTGACCAAGTCCCGGGAGGTAAATTACATGAACAACTCCAGTGGGAGGACAGGATTCAGAAGCAATCTTTGCATTACTTAATGTGTGTATTTAAAGTAAAAGAAGGATCCGTCTTGTGTATTAATTCCAGGTAGGAATGGACAGGATTAGGATTATTGGAGCCTCCATTTTTCCCATTTTGGGAGGGCTAATGGAAAAGATTATGGACACTGCTGAAGAAAGTAAATTGAATCCAAAGACTCAGAACATCTGCCTTTCTCTATAAAGTGATTCCCAGCAGAATACACAATATCTTCATTAGATACTTATTATGCTTTGTTCCAGTGATGTGGCAGGGCCTAGGAAATCCCACATTTCCTGACATCATATTAAAAACCTTCTTTTCTTATAGGAGAAAAGGTTGCTCTGTTTTTTTTTTCCAATTCATTTTGCAGTGTGCACCCTAAAATTATTTGAATATCTTTGCCCTTCCTTAATAGCTCCTAATGGTGCAGAAGGATGTGAGAGAGACTGGAGTTGAGAGCGTAAACGGATGAATTCATGCACTGCCATCATTAGGTACTCAGAGAAAGCTTTTCGTTGTATTTTTTTTTTACTGACAAAAAAAAGATAAAAGTAAAATTCAACACATTTTGAGTGCCTGAAAAGGGCACAGTACTCCTTTGGACACTATGAGGGATTCAAAGATGGATGTAAGAAGGTCTGTATCACTAGCTTCTCACCAGCTGGTGGGGAGCTACTATATACATAATTCTGTGGTAAAGGTGACTGTGATAGATCATAAAATAGAAATATAAATTAAGAACTTGAACAGAGTACAGAGATTCATTGTACCAGGAGTCTGTGCTCACGTCTCCTCACTAAGTAAGGAGCATCTTATAATCCTGAATTACTTTTACGGCTCTGTATTCCACCCCTACCCGTAAGAACCTCAACCAGTGCCTTGTATAGATTACTTCAAACCATGAGCAGCTGCTGCTAAGGTTACTACTGGGGTTGCTACTGCTGTTGACATATCCAAATCTTTAGAGAGAAATGGGAAAGGGGAGCTCTAAAGCTACAGAAAAAGCCTGTGGGCTCAATATATGACTCAATACAAGTTCAGCAAACATCTTTCTCACATACCACAAAGGTGGCAGCAGGAATAAAGAGATCACCTGACTTTTGCCATAGGCAGTCATGATTTACATATCATTAGGTGACCAAGAGTAGATTTGAACCAAGTCAGTTGTGAGCTAACTGTGCAACATATGGTGAGCCCACTAACCTTATACCTTAATCTGACTATAAATTATGCTGATATAATTGCTATTATCTAGCTCACAAGGTTTGAAAGAATATATATCAGTGTTCTGAAAAATACAAAGTGCCATACAAATGTAAGGTGCTATTTTTTTTATGGGAAATGTTAGAAATCCAAGTCAGTTTATAGAAATAACCAAGTTTGGCAACCCACGAACCTGATTTAATAAACACATTATAAATATCCTCCGCTATCAGTTCTACAAAGAATAATGTTGAATTTTAATTTAATTCAAACTGATGACCAATGAATTTCTTATAAGTGTTTATTTACAAATTGTCTCAAATCAAACTTCTGTTGACATAGTTCAATAGTTCAAAAAGAAAATACTAATTTTTATAGAAGTGGTATCATATAACCATAAATACATTGTCTTCAACATTTCACTGAAGTGATAAAGTATCCATGTTTAGAAAAGTTCAGATCTACAACTCAACCCAATATCCATCAAACTAAAATTGTGAAAAAGTTGACAAGGATATAAATGTTTCCCTCTTTTTGCATTAATTGTCTCATTGTTATCCCTTTATTATATATATATGTTTAAACCCTAGACTCAGAATTAGTAGGATTATCTCTCTAAAAGGCAACTAATCCAGAAATGAGCCCATGGCTTCAAGGAATAATTACTGTTTGTTTTAAGTAGCATGTTTATGCTTAATAGACTGTAAATCAGGGGCCACAATCAATGATTTCAATTAGAATAAATAAAATATAAGAACTAGAGATTTTATAGGAGCTTCAAAATATTGCCTGGACAAAACATTCAGAAAAAATCAAGACATAGATAATTTACTGAAAAAAATTACTATGCAGCCTAAAAGCATACAGAACTATTTCAGAAAAAGATAGGTTCACACTTCTCCTCTAATGGATCATCAAGCATCTTTTCAGTGAAACAACAGAATGACTCTCCTTCAATGACTTAATAATGAGCTGTTGTAGGGCTTTCAAGTCCTGTCCAAAGGTAGAACAAATGCGAACAAGATGGGGAAAGAAGCAATGCTTTTCACATTTGCACTCAACCATAAAGCTTAATATAAAAATGTACAAGTCTATCTAAGAGTAGTCAGTGATAATTTCCTTCAGTAGTTTGATTTTGAATATACTGTATTTTCTTTCTCTTTTTCTAATTGCCACTAATTTTTCAGTTCTGAAATCAGATTTTTAAAATCATGATTGTGTTTCTAAAATCAAAATCTTTTATACTGTTTTTGAAAACCAAAGAATTCTTCTTGACTATTTATTCATAACTTTTCTGTAATTACAGAATTTAAGTTTACATGATTCAAAAGTCAATTGATTCAGAGGTTTAAAAGTCAGTAAATCAAACAATATGACCTCTATTCTCCTGAAATGATTACTTTGCTATAGCATCATGTAGACATCAGTAGCCCAATGCCTTCCATTTCCCCACCAAAGTCACATCTTATCAGCAAAACATTTCGAACTCCTTTAAAAGTATTATTATATAAAACAAGAAATTGTTTTTATAAAACAAATTAATCTGATATATCAAAACTGTTAATATATATCAGAATACATGGAAAACTGAGCCTAATTGTTCATTTGCATTTGTATTTCCTTATCTTTACTAAAGCAGCCTTATACTGTTTCACAAGTCAGGTATAGTTCATGATAGGATGTTAGTGTATTTGGATGAGACTATTCATCTCTGTCATTGATTTCAGTGGCTGTGCTTCCTTTAAAAATAACTCATTTTTGCATGGTGCCATAAACATCTTGTTTAATGTGTATAATCAATCTTTAAAATTCAGTTTTTGAAGCTTTAAAAAATAAACCGTGTGCATATGGCAAAACAGCTTGACCTAAATGCTCAGCTCTGTTCTACCCTGCTCCATATATTGTATTTCTAAGACTTACCTAAAAATATGAGGCTGAAATGATAACATAAAGCAATAGAAAACTTCTGAGTAAAAACAGTGACATGGAACAGGATAATAGTCTGTCCCTCACTGCATAGCAAAATTAAACACCCCCACTCTGTCCCCAAAAGGATAGTGGAGAGAACAAGCCAACAATTCAAGAAAGAAAAACAGCCTTATACCATAACCTTTTATGGATCCAAAGAGAGAAAACACAAGCTGCTGGTGCAGAGTTTCCTGTTTCTAAATATGCTCCCATTGCTTTATCTGCCCAAGACTGAGGGAAGAAGAGTCAAAAATAATACTAAAAATTCTTAATTATACTCTCACATTTGGAGAAAAGCAGACTGAGAAATTGAATAATAAGCCATGGGAAAAATAAGGAAAAACACTAAAGAATAGAAGCCCCTAAAAACCACTAATGGTCCTCAGAAGAGGCAGAAAAGACCAAGCTGGATTGCCCTCTTCCTGGCACTGAACTGATTTGGAATACTCAACAGGTGAGGGCCTCGAAAGTCTGAGAAAAACTTGGATGGGTTGATTGAACCCTCATACAAGTCATTTAGGAAAGTCTCAAAAGAGGGATATTCATCCATGTTTATTATGTTCTTTACTATTTCTAATTTAGTATTTATTTCTTTAGTGTTGCTCTGTGCAATTGGTTTTATAACTTACCTCTGCAATATTTCTTTAGTCTAACTAGTTTGTATTATATTTCATTTTGTGTTTCCCTCTGATTTTATATTCTCATTAAATTCTACAGCATAAAGCATTAGTGAGGAATCTGCTGCTGTTCCTTGGGTTATGTCCTCACCCCATCTGATTTTTCATCTGTGGCTTGAATCCTTCCTTTGTTTCTTCCTTCCCTATCTTGATCACAAACAGTGTGGGCATCTCTGTCCCGACCAGAGCTCCAGAGGACTCCATTTACATTGTAATCTATGGGAATATTGTCCTTGGGGTTTGTTTTGTTTTGTTTATTCTGATATAATATGAGTCATTTCTTCTGATATCCATTATGACTTCAAAAACTGGAATTAGTTTAATTCCCCTTTATAATATTTATAATAATATTATAAAGAATAACTTTTAAAGGATACATAAAATGAACAATTGTGAAAGGTTTTAATTAACCCATTAATTAATGAGGGAACTGGTGAGATGTTGCAATCAGTTCCAAAGAGAATTAGAAGAGCAGAGAATAAGCAATTCTGAAGTAAACTTACAAATTGATGCAAAACATTTCTATCCATAGGGCAATAATCAATTGCATTTCACCAAACACAGTTCTTTTGCATATCTATAGACAAGAATCATTTGCATTATTATTAGTTTTCTGTAATTTATAGAGTTTCAAAAAAGCTCAAAGACAATTATAGGTAGAAGGAACCTGGGTGAGTGGGCTAGATACTATTTTTCCCCCCATTTCAAAGTCCTTTAAAATATTCCCCTACATATTTCTTTGAACCATTCTTTGAGACCTGAGTATTGCTATTTTCTCTGTCTTTTTTTCCAAACAAATACTCCCATTTCCCCTCTCATAACTTCATCCTTTCTTATGGCTGAATAAAATTCCATTATGTGTATGTCTTGTGTTTTATTTATCCATTTGTTTGTTGATGGATATTTGGGTTGTTTCCATCTTTTGGCTATTGTGAATAATTCTGCTATGAGCATGGGGGTACAAGTACCTGTTTTCACTTTCTTTGGGTATATACCAGAGGTGGAATTGCCAGGACATACGCTAATTCTATATTTAACATATGAGGAACCTACATATTGCTTTCCACAGTGATTGCAATATTTTACATTCCCACTAACCAATGCATTAGAGTTCCAATTTCTCCACATTCCTCTCTAACACTTACCTTCCTTAAAAAAAAAAAAATATTAGCCATTAGCCATCCTGTAGGGATGAAGTCATTTTGATTTGCATTTCCCTAATGGTTAATGATTTTAAATATCTTTTCATATGCTTATTGGTTATTTATATATCTTCTCTGGAGAAATGTCTATTCAAGTACTTTGCCCATTTTTTTATTGTGTTGTTTTACCTTTTTGTTGTTTTGTTGTAAAAGTGCTTTATACATTCTGTGTATTAAGCCCTTATCCAAAATATGGTTTGCAACTACTTTTTCCCATTGTGTAAGTTGTCTTTTTATTCTCTTGAGCATTTTCTTTAATGTATAAATTTTTAACTTTGTTGAAACAAAATTTATCATTTCTCTTCTTGCCCAGGCTTTTTCTGTTATATCTAAGAATCCATTACCGAATCTCAGGACATAAAGATTTGCCCCTAATTCTTCTTCTAAGAATTTTACAGTTTTACCTTTGATAGTTAGGTCCTTGAACCACCTTGATTTGATTTTTGTATATGGTGTGAGCTCAGGGTCTAACTTCTTTCTTTTGCATAACATATCCAGTTTTCCCAACAGCATTTTTTGAAGAGACTATTCTTTCCCCATTGCATGGACTTAGCATCCTTGATAAAAATATTTGGCCATACACTTGTGGGTTTAATTCTGGACTTTCAAATTATGTTCCAGTGATGTATTTTGTCTGTATGGCAGTTTGATACTATTTATGAATTCCAAAAATAGATATTGATTATGTTTGTAAACTGGCCTGTTCCTCTGGGCATGATACCCTTTCATTATATTAAATTCAAAGGTTTTTTGTTTACTTGATTAAATCAAGATTAAAGCTTTGATTCGACCACATCATTAGGGCAACTCAGGGTTGAGTCCCTGCCTTCTTAGTGGGCTATGTAAATGGACATTCACTCAATAAGACACAGGAGAAGATACACAAGAAGAGAGAGAACTCCATAGACAAGGAAGAAGATCCTGGGAAAAGAGATGAGCCATTCGTCTGAATAGTTTGCACCTGAAGAGACCAGAGCAGCTGAAACATATGCCAGCCTACAGCTGAGATCAGAAGTGGGGGTTGGTGCATGGAGCCTTAAGAGGAAGAAGGAGAGCTGAACCCTTGCACACATCACCTGCTATCTTACTTCAACACATGGCAACTGACTTTAAGTGAGAAATCAACCTTGAGTTGGAATCTTTGTTGCCTTGTAATTATAAGCTTTTACCCCAAATAAATACCCTTTATAAAAGCCAACAGATTTCTGATACTTTGCAACAGCACCTCTTTGGCTGACTAATAGAGTCTGTCTTTATACCAGTACCATATTGTTTTACTTATTATAGCTTTATAAGGTAATTTGAAATCAAGAAGTGTGAAGTCTTCAAATTTGTTCCTTTTTTTTTTCAAAATTGTTTAGGCTATTTGGTGCCCCTTACAGTTTCATATAAATTTGAGACTGCTGTAATTTTCACAGGGATTTCATGGACTCTGTAGATTGCTTTGGGTAATAACAGACATCTTAACAATATTCTTTCAATTTGTGAATATGGGATTCCTTGGCATTTATTTAGTTCTTTAATTTCTTTCACCTGTGTTTTGTAGATTTTAGTTTACAAGTTTTTTAGATCCTTGGATAAATTTATTCCTAGATATTTTATTATTTAGATGCTACTGTAAATGGATTTTTTTTTTCTTAATTTCCTCTATGGATTGTCTATTGCCAGTGTGTAGGAACACGATTTTTGTATATTGATCTTGTACACTGCCACTTTGTGGACCTGCTTTATTACCTCTAATAGTTTTCTTGTGGCTTCCTTTGGTTTTCTTTGGTTTTCCCTTATGTTAAAGGAAAGTTTTCAGTCTTACCCCATTGAGTATGATTTTAACTGTGGCTTTTTCATAAATGCCCTTTTATCATACTGAGAAACTTCAGTTCTATTCCTAGTTTTTCTGAGTGTTTTTATCAAGAAAGGGTGAAGGACTTTATCAAATGCCTTTTCTACATCTATTAAAATACTCAGGTGGTTTTTCCTTTCATTCTATTTATATGTTGTATTACATTGATTGAATTTTATATGTTGAATCACCCTTGTATTTCTGGACTAAATCCTACTTAATCATGATGCATAATCTTTTTAATGTACTGTTGGATTCAGTTTGATGATATTTTGTCAAGTATATTTGCATCTATATTCATAAAAGAAATTGGTCTGTAATTTTCTTCTCTTGTGGTGTCTTTACCAGGCTTTAGTATCAGGGTAATGCTGGTCTCAGAATGAATTAGGAAGTGTTCTTTCCTCTTGAAATAAATAAAAATAAAAATTGATACCTATATTAGTTTCCTCTTGCTGCTGTAAAAAAAATGCCATAAATTTAGTGATTTTAACAACAGAAATTAATCTCTTAGAGAATAAATCCTCAATTCAATTCTTTGGGCAAAAATCAAGATGTCAGCAGAGCTGGATCCTTCTGGAAGCTCCAGGGGAGAATCGGTTCCTTGTCTCATTCAACTTCTGGTTGCTGCCATCATTCTTTGGCTTGTGGCTGCATCGCTCCAATCTCTGCTTCTGTAGTCACATTGCCTTCTGTTTGTCCATCTAAGCTCTCTCTTGCTTTCTTTTAAAACAGGAGTTCCTAGCCTTTTCTGTTCCATGGACTGCTTTGCCAGTCAGGTGAAAACCACA
>PVKH010045142.1:0-10531 GCA_004027955.1 Chaetophractus vellerosus | reverse complement strand
CTTGATTACCTGGAGCTAACAAAAGAAAAAAGAAAACACCTTTCCCAGTCTCTACAAATTGACCTCTGTGAGTGGTGCTCCTTCAGGGCTTATCCATACAATGAATTTGGAGAGTAGCTCCAAGCCAAACTAGGGGTCTCCTAGATATTTTTCTACGCATATATCTTGTGAATGCATGTGTGGTCCTAGGAATTCTCCTGTTTACTCATTCTGAATGTTCGTTCTTTCCTAGGAAACAATTTTCTCATAGTCAAAGGCACTGCATTGTATTTCCTACAGCAAGTAATCCCTCTACCAGGCAACATGACTTGACTGCTTGCCCACAGATCTCTGTAGGTGAGTTCTGTGAGCTACCTGCTACAAGAAGGGCAAGTTCCGGGATGGAGAGTTCCTAGTATGCACACAAGGGCTAATCTGCTTCCTTTGGGACCAGTACCATGGATCTGCCTGGGAGAGTGACTGGCTCTGCACTAAGCTGGTGAGTGGTGAGGGAGAGGCCAACCAAGATGCCATGAAATCCTACTGCTTTTAAGTAGCCTTTTCTTGATTCAGCACTCACCCTGTTACTGCAGTATTTTAACTGTTTTCTGGAGATGTGAGAGAGATGTTTCTAACAGTTCTTGCTGGTAGTTTAGAGATTTTGTGGGGGTGATGGAGTGCTGAAGCATCTCACTCTGCCATAATGATTGGGGTCTTTAGTAATTCTTAAATATACATTGGACATTGTGAAAAATATGCTTGATTTTTTTTTCAGTCAAATTGCTAGATGGTCATCACCTCAAAATTGTAGAAGCTTGAGTTTTATACTTTTTATGGTAGGTCTTCTTTGGTTTTATTCTTTGTCACAGTAAATTCCTAATTCTTGAGATACAGTCTCTACTTTTAAGGAATAATCCTGTGGTTGAAGGCCCAAGGACTTTACCAAGGCCTTCTAACTTCATGGGATTAAACTCTAAACTCTCTCTCTTTTCTAGACAGCAGCAAAAATTTCTGCTCAGTTCTTCCAGCCTTCCAGCTGCTGCTTTTCATTGAGCTCCTTGGAATATTCCCTACACACCCAAAGTTCAAGGGTCAACTAAGGATTTGGATATGAGGGGAATTTATATGAAGATTCAGGGTTCTACTCTTTGGGGCTTTCTCCTTTCTTGGATTTCCCCCTTTAATTTACACCTACTCTGGTAGCCCCAAACTCTGACTTCTGACACCTCAACTCTGCAAGATGGTGGCTTTCTGCTTTGAGTTCTACTGCCCCATACCACATGGACTCAGAGGAAAAGCTATATAAATGTTACCTTCACCCAGTATGATTCCTTCATTCAATGGTTGAATTCCCTCCAAGTTCTGCCTGCTTTTGGTTGCTCTTCCAGGCCTTCAAATTGTTTTTATATTTTGTTGAGAGTTCATAATTGATATTTGCAGGATGGTTAGTCTAAAATAAGTTATTTTGCCATTACTGAAACCAGAGCTCCTGCCTATGTTCATCTGATATGCTCTGATTAGTCTTTGGGCTCTTTCTTGCTTTCAGGAATAACGAGGTGTACAGGTTTATTTTGTACTTATTTTCTTTGCCCTAAGAACTGGGTAAACCATATTTCCAAGAAGCCCTTTTCATTCCAGTGGGAACTACCAGAATTTGGGTGCTATGAAGGTTCAGTGCTACTGGTAAGGGTGGGGAGTATGTTACTGCTTTCAGATCCTTTCAGTGACAGAGTTAGAATATGTACTTTTTAAAAACTCATGAATTCCTGTTGATAGTTCCAAATCAATTTCTCTGAAATATTGACTTTATACTTGTATACCTTTTCTGTTACACTGAATATTTTAGTTTTTATATTACTTACATATTTACTTATTTGCTTTCTATTATAATATATATATAATAGCTTTTAAATTAGTAACAACAAAAAACTACTAAATGAAGTTTCAGGTTTCTTTGAAATCCTTTCTCTTAGACTATAGTCCACCAAATAGGTTGAGTCAGAGCACTATGCTCAAAAGTTACTTTAAACAATTATTTTCTGTGTTGTATGTTACCATTCTGACATATTATTAGGTTCATTTATTCTGCTTATTTTCAATTTCCGAGCTTGCTTTTCTCCTTTCTTTCAGATAATACTTTATTTTAAATATATAAAACTTCTTTATGGTTCAAAGTCAAAATTCTATAAAAGGTATACACTTCTCATTTACACCCCATCCCCTCTATTCTGCTTCCTATGATTATCCCTTTGTATCTATGTCTGGCCTATCTGTTCAATAATTTTTTTTCAAAAATAAACATAAGTATTTACATAATTATGTAAGAATAGCTCACATATTTAGGTAATAATATATATTGTATAATATGTCCCTTCTTTAAATATATATGTATATATATACACATATAAGTTTCCTCCTGTTGCTAACAGTAACAAACTATACTTTTCTGCATCTTGCTATTTTCAGTTATAAATATAACATGAATATTATTATATCAGTACATATAGATCTTCCTCATGATTTTTCATCGTTAATTTTTATTAGAGAAATTGTAGGTTTACAGAAAAATTATGTACAAAATATAAACTTGCCATATATCTTCCCTATTATTAACACTTTGAATTAGTGTGGTACCTTTGCTATAATTGTTGAAAGATTATTACATTTGCACTGTTAACTAGAGTCTATAGTTTACATTAGGGTTCACTGTGTTGCACAATCCTAAGGTTGTTTTTCAAAATTTTTATTCTAGTAACATATATACAATCTACAATTTCGACTTTACCACATTCAAATATATACTTCAGTGGTGTTAATTACATTCACAATGCTATGCTACCATCACTACCGTCTATCACCAAAGATTTTCCATCACCCCAAACAAAAATTCTGTACCAATTAAGCATTAATTCCCCATTCCCTAACCCCACTCCAGCCCCTGGTAAACTCTATCATAGTTTCTGACTCTATGAATTTGCTTATTCTAGTGACTTCATATCAGTGAGATCATAGAATATTTCCTTTTGTATCTGGCTTATTTCACTCAACATGATATCTTCAAGGTTGAACCATGTTGTTGCAGATATGTGGTGTTTTAGTTTCCTAGGCTGCTGAAAGCAAATACTGTGAAATGGTTTGGCTTAAACAATGGGAATCAATTTGCTCAAGGTTTTGAGGCTGGTAAAATGTCTAAATGAAGGAATCATCAAGGTGATGCTTTCTTCCTGAGGACCAGCTGCCACCAATCCTTGGCTCCTCTGTGACATGGCAAGGTACATGGCAGCATCCGCAGATCTCTCCCTTCTCTTCTGGGTTTTGACTTCAGCGCCTTGCTTCCTTGGATTTCTCACTCCTGTATTCCTTTCATTTATAAAGGACTCAAGTGATAGGATTAAGACCCATCCTGATTGAGGTGGAAAATACCTTAAATGAAGTAACCTCATCAAAAGATCCTACTTACAATGGGTTTACACCTACAGGAACAGATTAAAGAAAACATACAGCCTCAAAACACTACATTAGGTTTCCAAATATTTTCTCCCATTCTGCAAGTTGTCTTTTTTACTTTCCAGATAAAGTCCTTTGATAAACAAAAGTATTAAATTTTGATGAAGTCTAATTTATCTATTTTTTCTCTCGTTGCTCATGCTTTTAATGTAAAGTGTAAGACACCATTGCCTAATTTTCCCTCTCAGCAGTGTCTCTGATGCTTCCCATAAATTGTGGTATGCTGTATTTTTGTTTTCATTCACCTCAAGATATACCCTAACATCCCTTGTGACTTATTTATCTATTGGTTGTTTAAGCATGTGTTGTTTGAGTTCTACATATATGTGAACTTTCCAGTTCTTCCTGTTATTGTTTTCTAGTTCCATTTCCTTATGGTTGAAAAAGATACACTGCATGATTTTGATATTTTTTATTTATTTATTGAGACTTTTTTTTTCACCAAAAATAAGGTTTATTCAAGAGTGTGATCCATGTGCACTAAGAATGTGTATTCTGCTGCTGTTAGGTGAAGTGTTCTAAATATGTCTGTTATGTCCATGTGGTTTAGAGTATCATTCAAGTCTTCTATTTCCTTATTGATCTTCTGTCTTGATGTGCTATCCATTATTAAAAGTGGTGTACTGAAGTCTCCACTTTTAATTAAAGTCTCCTACTACTATTAATCTAGCTCTCTCTACAAACTGTCAATATTTGCTTATATATTGCAGTTGTTGGGGCTCTGATAATAGGTGTATATGTATTTATAACTGTTATGCCTTCTTGTTGAATTGATGCTTTATCAGTACGTAGTGACCTTATTTGTCCCTTTTAAGAGTTTTTGACTCAAAGTTTATTTGACGTGATATTACTATAGCAACGCCGATCTTTTTTGGTTATTATTGCATGGTGCATTTTTTCCCCATCCTTTAACTGTCACTCTACCTCTGTCTCTGAATTTAAATTAAGTCTCTCTCTTGTTTACAGCATATAGTTGGGTCATGCTTTTTTAATCCATCCATCTTATTTCTGCATTTTGAGTGGACAGTTTAATCCATTTACATTTAAAGTAACTATTGATAATAAAGAACTTTTTTCTGCTATTTTGCTATTTGGTCTTTGTAAGTGTTAACCTTCTTTTGGTCCCTCAATTCTTCCACTAATGGTTCTTTTCTTTTTCTTTTTTTTTTGTAGTATAGTGTTTTGAGTCCCTTCTCATTTCTTTCTGCATATATTTTTCTGATATTTACTTAGTGTTTACCATGGAACTAAAATTTAACATCCTAATTGTATGGCAGTCCCATTCAATTATATATTAACTTAACTTCAACAGTGTTTTGGCCTGCTAAGCCTGCCAATGCAAAAATACCAGAAATGTGTTGGCTCTTAATAATGAGGATTTATTAGAGTAAAAACTTATAGTTCCAAGGCTATGAAAATGTCCAAATCAAGGCATCATCAGAGATGCTTTCTCACCAAAGGTTCGCTGCTCACAGATCCTGGAGTCCTGCCACACGGCAAGGCAAATGGCAGTTCTCTGTCTGGCTCTCTGTCTTTTCCTCCGGGCCACTTTCTACTCAAGTGCAACTGTGGGCTATCAAGCACATGGCATGGATTGTCTCTTCAGCTGTAGGCTGCTCAGTGGGCCTAGCCTCTCAAGGGCCTCTTTCCGTTCCTCTGTGCTCTGCTGATTTCTGCTTCCAGCCTCTGGCCTCCTAGCCTCTCAGGGTTTCTCTGTCTTCCTGAAGTCCTTTCTCTCACATGGCACGGTAAAAATGGCAGTTCTGTTTCTCTGTATTTTTCTGCTTTCAGTTCTCAGTTTCTATAAGACCCCAGCAAGAGGGTGGAGACTTAACCTAGGTCATGCCTCAATAACATAGTCCAATCAAAGGCCCTAAAGCAATTTAATCAAGTGACCTGATCAAAAGACCCCTTAATGTAATCAAAGGGTCCTACACCCATAGGGATGGATTAGTTTAAGAACATGATATTTTTGGATATTCACACAAAAAACTTCAAACTGTCACAAACAGCATACACATAGAGCATTCTATACCCCTCTATCTCCTCACCTTTTAGTTGTACTAGTTAAAAACTATATCTTTATACAATGTACTCCAAACCAAAGATTTAACATTACTTTTTATCAGTTGCATTTTAGAACTTGTAAGAAATAAAAAATGGTGTTACATACCAAAAAAATACAATACAATAATACTGGTGTTTATAATTACCCATATGGTTACCTTCATTTCTTTATGCTGCTTCACTCCACTGTCTGGTGTCTTTTATTTCAGTTTGAAGAACTCACTTTAGTACTGGTTGTAAGGCTAGTCTTGTGGTGACGAATTCCCTCACTTTTTATTTATTTGGGAATATATAATCTCTCCCTCATTTTTGAAAGACAGTTTGGCAGATACAAAATTCTTGGTTGGCAATTATTTTCTATCAGCACTTTAAATATTTTATCCCACTCCCTTCTTTCCTCTATGGTTTCTGATGAGAGACTGACACTTAATCTTATTGGGACTCCCTTGTACTTAACATGTTGCTTTTCTCTTTCAGTTTTCAGAACTTGTCCTTGACATTCGACAGTTTGAGTACTATGTGTCAGAGCATAGTTCTCTTCAAGTTTATCCTGTTTAGGGTTCACTGGGTGTCTTAAATGTGTATATTCCTGTCTTTCATTACATTTTGTAAGTTCTCTGTCATTATTACTTTGAACATTCCTTCTTCCCCATTCTCTATTTCTTCTACTTCTGGTACTGTCATAATGCATATACTGGTGTGCTTGAAGGTGTTCCATAGGTCTCTTAGGCTTTTTTGCTTTTTTTACATTCTTTTTTCTCTCTTAGAGTTTAAAAATCCTCAAGGGGCTTTTTCATTTCAGTTATTTTGTTCTTCAACTCCAGTATTTGTTTGTTTCCTTTTATTTATTTATACAAAATTCAAGGTAGATTACATTTATGAGCTTTTCAGCCATTTCACAATGTAGACATGATATAATAACTTATGTTCTCCAAATGTTTAAACAATGAAGATTTTCTATGAAAGAGTATACACAAAAGTTTTTATAAGCAAACTCTTGTTTTCTGCAAAAAAGGCATACATTTTGTTTACATATAGTCCTTGAAAATATTACAGTAGCAGTGCATAAGTTCATTCTGTAAAAAGATCTGAAAGATGATTTTCAAGGTACTCTTCATAATGCACTGTGCTCTCAGATAAAAATCCTAAGTCAAGAGATAACAGTTAAAACTGCATATTTATGTCAGATATCAAAAGAGGCTATAAAGAAATGTAAATAGTTGTGCTTAGGGGACCTTTTTGGTAAAGTTGTTTTAATAATAAAAACTTTAAAAAGTCTCAGTGACTGATACAAAATAGACAAAGTATCAAGGATTTTCTATACTTGGCTTAGAGTTTAAAGGGGAAAATTAATCTGCCAGTGAACAACCCAGCATCCAGTAATTCCAATTTGGGCAAAGCATTACAATCAGTCAGGCAAAGGGGCTTAGGAGAAAAGATAAAATTGTTTTTTTTTCTCCCTGTTAACATAAAGCATCATCCATGGTTAGAGTCAGGGTGAACCAACTAGCTAACCAAAGGAATCCCTTCCTTTAGAACTCTTAGACCAAAGAGAGAGATTGCCCTACTTCTACTGGGTTTTTATTTTTAAAAACCCTCATGTGTGGTGTCTGGACTACAACCTATTTTGTAGTTCACCAGATGAATCAAATATGTCCTTTATCTTCTGTGAGACCCAAGAATAAACATGATCCCTCAGTACTTTTTTTTCTTTTTTAACCTCCACACATTAACTATAAAACTCTTATTTTAGAAACACCATGGCAACTGTTTATGGTGCTAAAGGAGAAGATATAATTTACATAGTAACATTGATGCCTATAGCCAAGAAATAAACACAGCTTTTACTTTTAGGCTGGTCAGTTTGCTCTTTTAGGCTTTTAACTTTGAAGGACACATGATCTTAACAATCAAAGTGAATTAGAAAAAGATGACAAAATAATAAATATTGTTTTAAAATCTTTTGCACAATAGGAATAGATATAAAAAGAATTTCTTCAAATAATTTCATAGGAATCACTTAGAAGCATCCTTGCTGTTTGTAACATAATGTGCTAGAGTCCTTCAGATAAAGTTATACTAATTTAAAAAATATGTTATATATTTTCAATTATTTTAAGTCACTCAATAGTTTACAGTATGTCAATAGAGTGAGATAGTGATAAAGGCAGTCCACATACATGATGGTTTGAAGATAAAATCCTTGGGCACATTCTAAGTTTAGACATTGTGATAAGACCTAAAATATAAAGCAGCCACCAATTTTTGTTTCACACTTAATTAGAGAGATACCAGCAATTCCACATGCCCCAGCATAGGAAGTATTAGGGATGCAATACACACCATTCCCAGGAAGACAGTTAGTAAACTAGGCCCTGAGAAGACAGTTCTGTTTTCTGGTTGAAACGACTGCTCAAAAAATAAACTTTCTGTTAAATGGTCCTTTATTCTTTTTTCCTCTTCTTCCTTTGGTTGTTCTTTTGCATATGGAAGAAGTGTAGCAATAACTTCTTTCCTTCCTAAAGCCTTCCTCTGGCTTTGCTCGGAAACGTGGAGACAGAATTTGTCTATTACACCACAGTGACAGTATTGAACATCTCTGTGACTCTATGACAAATCACAATATCCACACAACAATGAGGCTTTACTGTACCTGCAGCATCAATGATAACATACTTATTTGGAGTAGTACACAAAACTTTGAACTTTGAGACAAAATCACAGGGATTATACAGAGTCAACACTTGCTTATATGTTAACTGATCATCTGCATAAACTATTAGTTCCGTGGGAAACACAAAAACAGGAAGATTTTCTTCCACTAACTCTGGTGGTCTTTTTTTGTTGCTGCATTGGCACTAAATCCCCTGTGCTGCAGCTTCTGTTTTCACATTCTTGTCTATTCTGGACTTTTCTTACATTCAGTTAAAAACTCCAAAGCATTTGGCAATCTCAGCAATGCTGGCTCCTCGGAAAGCAGCTGTGACTGTTCGTCTGGTTCTCTGTCAGTGACTCTAGGCTGCACTGTCTGCTGGGATACTGGAGGCTGTTTCTTTCATTTTTAAAATTTCTATCTCTTTATTGACATTCTCATATTGTTAATTCATTGTTTGTTCTTTCTCTGTGTTTTCCTTTATTTCCTTGGGTAAACGGAGGTTCTTTTTAAAAAGTCTTTGACTGGTAGGTCCACAGTCTAGTCTTCTCATCAGTGGTTTCTGGATTTTTTTTTTTTTCTTATGGATGGGCTAACATTTCCTGTTTCTTTGTTTGCCTTGTGATATTTTGTTGCACAGTGTACATTTTAATATTTTAAATTAACTTTGGGATTTGGTCCCTGAGCTTTGTATTCCTTCAGTTTGTATCCACCTAATTAAATATTAGAGTTTCTTGAATGTCAGAAGCTAACAAAACAACAACAACAAAAAAAAAAATACAAAAAAACACCTTTCACAATCCTTGAAAATTTCTCATGAAATAAGTTTACATGAAAATTATTCATGTAAAGTGTATATTCTCCCCATTAATTTGAGATATTCAACCTGCTCCGGACAAAGGTGGTGGGAGCCATTGTTTCAATCCACCTTGAACAATGGTGTTGGCAGTGACTGTTTCAACTCACCCTAACAGGGGTGGTGGTGATGGAGACTTTAAGATGCTGCACTTCCTCAGGGCTGGTGGGAAAGTTAGTGGAAGGGCTATATTTGCTGGGTAGGCCAGAAGAGCTAAGTTGGGAAGCCACTGGAGAAGCTCTTAGTGCCCTTCCTCAACCCCTCCCCAGAGCACTTTGGAGTTGGTCTGTGCCCCATTTATGGGTCCCTGTCACTTTTTTGTCTGGGAAATTCCTGTTGTACCCACCTGTCACAGTTTCCCCTGCAGGAAAAAACAGCTTGAGGCAACAAAATAAGTGTGAAAAACTATAGAGGCAGACAGTCTGGGACAAAGCCCTTCTGGCATCAGACATCCAGGGGAGGGAGGTCTGTCTCTTGAGAAACAAAAGGGACAACTAAATTTCTGTAAACAGGTGAACTCCAAAATTTCTAACAAGAAAAAGCCCCGGACAAGACAGAGGCCCAGAAAGACAGTGAAAATATTGCACATTGCATTTTCCTTGGGTAGACTTTCCTGATAGGAAAGCTGAAGCTCAAGAAAATCTGTCTTATCACAAGCTGGTTATAAAACCAAGAAAGACACCTTGGGGAATAAATCACAGTTATTATTTTAAAATATTAAAGTGTATAGTGTGCAAGAAAAGAGTACAAGACAAAGAAACAGAAAATGACGACCCATCCAAAGGAAGAAGATAAAAATCTAGAAAATAACCAATGAAGATGAGAATGTGGACCTACTAAACAAAGCCTTTTTAAAAATGATCTTAAAAAATGCTCAAGGGTATAAAGGAGAATACAGAGAAAGACCTAAAGGATATCATGAAAACAATGAATGAGAAATATGAGAGTCTTAAGTAAAGAGAGAGAAATATTGAAAAGGAACCAAACAGAACTACTGGAGTTGAAGACCACAATAACTGAAATGAAAAAATACCCAGAAGGGTTTCAAGAACAGATTGGAACTGGCAGTAGAAAGAATCAATGAAATTGAAGACAATACACTTGAAGTGAGTCAGGCTCAGGAGCAGAAAGAAAAAAGAAATATTAAAAGAGAAACTAGCCTAAGGCACCTCTGGGATACCATCAAGCATACCAATATATACATTATGGGAGTCCCAGAAGGAGAAGAAGGGGAGAAAGGGGCAGAAGGAATATTTAAAGAAATAATGACAGGGCCCGGCTAGATAGCTCAGTGGATAAAGAGCGTGCTGGGAAACCACATGGGAGGCCCTGGGTTCGGTTCCCGGGGACCTCTCCTAGCGGGCAGACCGCCTTGAGAATGGCAAGCCGCCATGGGCGGGCCAGAGCCGCCGTGGGCAGGGCAAAAAGCTGCCACGGACAGGGCAAAAGCCGCCACGGGCAGGGCAGGT
>PVKH010045141.1:0-10342 GCA_004027955.1 Chaetophractus vellerosus | reverse complement strand
GAGCTTTATGGTCTTGGCTCTCATATTTAGGTCTTTGACCCATCTTGAATTAATTTTTGTATAGGGAATGAAATAGTGATAGTCTTTTTCATTCTTTTGGATATGGATATCCAGTTCTCCAAGCACCATTTGTTGAAGAAACAATTCTGTCCCAGTTGAGTGGGCTTGGTGTCCTTGTCAAATATCACTTGGCCAAAATATATGTGGGTCTATATAAGAACTTGCAATTTGGTTCCATTCATCAGTATGTCTATCCTTATACCAATACCATGAATTTTTGATCACTGCAGGTGTGTAGTATGTTTTAAAGTCCAATTTTGTTTTTCATTTTCAAAATGCTTTTGGCTACTTGAGGCCCCTTACTTTTTCAAATAAATTTGATAATTTCTATAAAAATTGCTATTGAAACTTTTATTCAGATTGCATTGAATCTGTAAAGCAGTTTGTGTAGAATTGACATCTTAATTATATTTAGTCTTCCATTCCATGAACATGGTATAGTCTTCCATTTATTTATATATTTTTTTATTTCTTTTAGCAATGTTTTGTTGTTTTCTGTGTGCATATTATTTACAATCTTAGTTAAATTTATTCCAGGATGTTTGATTATTTTAGTTGCTATTGTAAATGGAATTTTTTTTCTTGATTTCCTCCTCAGAATTCCCATTATTAGTGTGCAGTAATGCTACTGGTTTTTGTGTTGAACTTATATCCTGCCACTTACTGAACTCATTAATCAGCTCTAGAAGCTTTGTTGCATAATTTTGGGAAATTTCTACCTATTGGATCATGTCATCTGAAAATAGTGAAAATTTTACTTCTTCTTTTACAATTTCCAGAATGATTGGTATATTTCACCTGTGAAACCAAACCATCTGTTCTTGGGCTTTTCTTGGTTGGGGGACGTTTGATGATGAATTCAATCTCACTACTTGTGATTGGTCTATTGAGTTCTTCTTAGTACAGCTTGCTTGTGTGTTTCTAGGATTCCATCCATTTCATCTAAATTGTCCAACTTGTTATCATTCAATTTTTCAAGGTATCCTCTTATGAAACTATTTCTGTGGGTTCAGTGGTGTTGTCTCCTCTCTCATTTCTGATTTTATTAATTTGCATCTTCTCTCTTTTTTCTTTGTTAGTCTAAGGGAATTTCAATTTTTTTATTCTCAAAAAAAAAAAACCCAGCTTTTGGCTTTATTAATTCTTTCTAATTTTTTTCAAGTTTATTTAATTCTGCTCTAACCTCTTTTTATTTCTCTCCTTCTGTTTGCTTTGGGATTAGTTTGTTGTTCTTTTTCTTGTTCCTTGATGTTTGCAGTTAGGTCTTTGATTTTAGCTCTTTCTTATTTTTTAATTTAGGCATTTTAGGGCTATAAATTTCCATCTCAGCATTGGTTTTGATGCATCCCATAATTTCTGGTATGCTGTGTTCTTCTTTTCATTGACTTTGAGATACTTAATATTTTCTCTTGCAATTTCCTCCTTGACTCACTGATTGTTTGAGTGTGTTGTTTAATGCCTATATATTTGTGCCTATTCCAGTTCTCTGACTCTTATTGATTTCTAGCTGAATTCCACTGTGGTCAGAGAAATTGCTTTGTATAATTTCAGTCTTTCTGAAGTTGTTGGGACTTGTTCTGTGACCCAGCATTTGGTCTATCCTGGAGAATGACCCATGAGCAATAGAGAAGAATGTATATCATGCTGTTTTGGGGTGCAATGTTCTGTATATGTCCAATAGAGCTACCTCCTCTAATATCTTATTAAAATCTCTCTTTCTTTATTGACCTTCTGTCAAGATATTCTGTCTAATGGTGATAGTGGTACATTAAAATCCTCCACTATGATGGTGCTGGTGTCTATTTCTCCTCTTAGTTTGCCAGTATTTGCCTCATGTATTTTGAGACACTATGGTTAGGTGCATAAATATTAATGATTGTTCTTTATTCTTGGTAGATTACCACTTTTATTAATATATAGTGTCCTTCTTTGTCTCTTTCAACTGTTTTGTATTTAAAATCTATTTCATCTGATATTAGTAGAGCTACCCCTGCCCTTCTTTTGTTACTATTTGTGTGTAAAACCATTCTCATATATTTCATTTGCAACCTATTTGTATCCCTATGTCTAACATGAGTTTCTTGTAGACAGCATAGAGATGGGTCATATTTCCTTATCCATTCTACCAATCTATGTCTTTTGCTTGGAGAGTTTAACCTGTTAACATTCAATGTTATTATTGTAACAGCAGTCATTACTTTAGCTTATTTTTTTGTTGTTTAGGCTTATATATGTCACATTTTATTTTAATTTCTATTTTTATCCTTTTAGTTACTTTTACTAATAATCTTCCTTTCTACACGCTCCTCCAACCCTCTCTCTCCTGTCCTTTTCTTTTCAACCTGCAGAATTCCCTTTAGTATTTCTTGAAGGTAAAACTCTCATTAACAAATTCTCCTAATTTTGAGAACAGAGAATCTTAATCTCAGGGTTGAAAGCAACTGTTATCATTTTAAGTATCATTAAATTAAGCTACCGAGTTTAAATTTAAATCAGTTTGAGGTGACCAAATCTCAGTAAGTTCACACTAAACTGTTCTTAAAGAGAATGAATTTTAGATATATGTTGAGTTGAAAACTTTCTTTGTGACACTTATTTTTGGCAAAGACCACATCCATAATTTAAATTGGCTTGATAAAGTACATATCTTAGTATCTCAAATGGCCAAAACCACTATGTATAGTCTAAAACACAGTCAAGAATATTGATTTTTTAAACTTTTACGTGAAAATTTTCATGAAATTTAGTGTAGAGGGAAAAAATATTAGAAATCATCAAAAGACCATTTGGTGGTAAAATAGCTAAATCATCCAAAGTTGGTCTAAAAGATTTTCCTCACTTCCTAGAGAAACAAATATTTTCAAAGCTAAATGCCATCAAAAATGAATAAAACTCTGTTTATGTCTGTCTACGAAACCAAAGCATTCAACATTCAGGTTTTTAAGTATATGATCATTGACTTATTATTTGATACAATACTGCAAAGAGCTTCAATGAGAAATCTCTCCAGATTCTGGCCCATGTTCAGAGCTATCCATTAAAACCATAAAGAACTTTCTGATATTTCCAATAACTTGTCATTACCAGTTGAGTCTTCACATAATAGAAGTAAAATGTAAGAAAAGAAAACAACTGGATGTGAAAACCTGATCTATGGCTCAAACTCTCAGTTACTAAACAGGAATAAAACATTTAAATATCCTATTAATATCATTTCTATCATGCATAAGAAGCTATACAATTGCTAAAAGCATAACTTACTGGTCCTTTTACTTTACTCTTATAAATATTAAGACACAATTTTAATTTACTTTAAGTAGGGGATTTATATGTTTACAGAATTCATTAGGATATCTATTGATGAAAAAAACATTATACTACACCATATTCTCAGGCTTTTTACTGATGTTTCCTTTATTTCTTGCACAAATGAGTGGTGGTGATTTTTTTTCTCCCCAAACTCATGTATCTCATGATCTTGGTGTTTAGTAGGCATCCTCTTTGTTCTTCAATGCCATTTCCAAAAATTTCATCCATCTTCTTCAAATCTCAGATTTGAATTTATGTCAACAAACTTTACCATCGAAAAAATGCTCTTTGCTGTTACTTTACTGGGCACATTTCCTCATGTACTGATGACTTTATCATTTACCATTCCCATTCAGAGTCCTGACACTATTTTGGCAATTTCAGCATCCACATAAGTGATGCACCCAGTGTCACAGAAACTCATTTCTTAATCTCCTCACTTGCACTATCTTCCTCCATTCCACTGCAGCCTCTCTATCCCATTGCCATGCATTGATTTTTCCATTACCTATAACTGCACCACCCTAAAAACTTTGACTTTATATATACCATTTTCTGACACTATTCCATGACCAATCATTATCATCATCTTTATTGTCTCTTGCTGACTTTAACTCCCACACATCTCTCCATCAATTTTACTGACTTGGTAAAATTCCACTCTGGGCTAACACAACAGTCACCTACTCTGTGTCTACGCCTAGCAAGGGATATGCATACATACGCACACATACATACACACACATACACACAGAGCTGTTCTGATTCGATTCCCATGAAATTCATTGCCACATAAATGGTCAATTCATGTTAATATTCTCATTTTTCTATTCATTAAAACTAGTATATCATGGCTTCTTTCTCTTCCTTCTTTCCTCTACCCAGCTTTTATCCCCAGATGATGCTCTTGCATCATAATTGTGTTAGTATATGTTCTTGACTTCAAAACTTCCTTAAAAAATAAAAGTTATCAGACAAGAACTCTTTCATCATTTTTACCACCAAATATTACTAACATACTCATACCTGTAACATGGCTTTTCATCTTAGAGTAAAAACCAAAGTCTCAAAAATGCTTACAAAGTCCCCTTGATTTGGCCTCACCCTCTCTTTGAATGCTTGATATTTCATCCAGATTTCAGCTTGACTCCTCAAATCAACTGCAGCAGAGAAGTTACCTGACCAAACGTATAAAATAGAAACCATCCGAAGGCATGCCTTATCGCCTTACCCTACTTAATTTTTCTGCACATTACTTATACCACCGAAATTTACTTGGTTTATTTTTGTCTATCTTTCTCCACTTGGTTTTTTTTGTGTGCTTGTTTTGTACCATACTCTCAGGGCCTATAATCATGAATTTGAGACAGTGTACTGACTCCCACTGGTTTCACTGTGAGCACTTCCACAGAATAAGGCTTTGGAAACTGCGTGATTTTAGTGGCATTAACATTACCAAGATGAAGAACACCACACCAAGAAGGTTCTCAAAATCCAGGCAGCTAGTCATTCTCTCTTCTTCAGTAGTTGCTACAAACATTTCCTTCTCTAAACTTCCACAAATCAACCTTTAAATGTTATCATTTCTTTTGGTGGAAGGCCAAGTTTTATGGGTTTTATTTAGAGATAAGTGCTGTTAAACAATATCTGACTGTGTTTTTCTAAAACTTAGATTCCTGTTATACATTTATTTCCCTATCAGGTAAAAGTTTCAAAAATACTCAGAATAAAACTAGGATCAGAAAATATTGTGGTAAATGAAAAGAAATATTTCTAAAAGGTTTATTCTTTTATCAGATAGTTCAGTGAGTTTCATGTGTGTTTGAAAGATTAAAAAAAAACTCAATACACCAAATGTAAGATAAGGACTGTAGTTAGTAGTAAGATTTTGACAATATTCTTTCATAGTTTGTAAAAAAATTCTCACAACTATGCAAAGTGTTGGTGGTGGGTTGATGTATGGGACCCTTGTATGATGTTATGCATGTTTGCTTTGTAAATTTACAACTTTTACTATACACTTACTGTTTATGTATGTTCATATTTAAATGATATAAAAATAATAATAATAGGGTGGGTTGGGGGAAAATACTTTGGTTATTAGTAATATTTTGAAGATACTCTTTAATCATTAGTTAAAAGTGTTTCACAATAATGCCAGGTAATGGTCGTATGGTAAGATATGAGAGCCCTGTATGATGTTATGTATGTTTGTTTTGCAAGTTCACAACTATCACTATACACTTATTGTTTATGTATGTTTATGTATGAGTGATATGAATGATATACTTCAATAAATTAAAAAAAGATTAACTCTGAGTTCTAGAACCCTAGAGGGGAAATTGTTCACACTGAATGAAACAGATATCACACCATGTCATTATTTTATGAAACAGATACCACACACAAAATAGTGTCCAAATTCACCTGAAGACACAAAATTGAACTAAATATGTATCCACCCTCCATTAGACTGGAAGCTCCTGTGTCATTTATCTTTCTAAGCATAACACTGAGCACAAAGCCTGGTCCATAGTAGATATTCACAAGAGTCTGAAAAATGAATTAATTTACTGCATGGATCCTTGCATCATGGTAAATATGAAACATAAAAAAATATATAGTCAATAAAAAAAACTTACTGGAAGATCAACAAAACACTTTATATGAAAAAATTCATCAGCTTACTAAAAATATTCAGTGAACAGAAAATTTTGTCTGTGTGCTAGTTGTATTCTTACTCATAAATGGAAGTTTCTGCAAAAAATTGTTTTGTCAATGACCCACCATTTTGAATGAAATTTTCAATTTAGAGAGCACAATACCACAATTTTGCCTTTTTAAAACTTGCATTTAGAGTGAGCACTAAAACTAATGTTTGCTCAAAATTAATTTTGCATTATATCTCTGAATGAATTTCCTGTGGTTGTTGAAACCAATTACCACAAACTTGGTGGCTTGAAACAGTAGAAATTTATTCTCCAAAAGTTCTGGAAACTAGAAGCCCAAAATCAGTAATGCATGGCTAAATTGTTTAAAAAATGTGATTAGGGCCATGCTCCCACTATTTAAGAATCCATTCCTTGTCTCCTCCAGCTCTTGGGACTATCAGCATTCCATGGTTTGTGAACACATCACTCGAATCTCTGTCTCCTTAGTCACATTTCTTTCCCTCATATCTGTCAAACCTCTTCCTTCTTCTGTCATTTAGGTATATATGTGATTGCATTTATGGCCCACCCAAGGAATCCAGGATAATCTTACCATCTCAAGATCCTTAACTTAATCACACTGCAAAGTCCATTTCTTCCATACAAGGTAATATTCACAGGCTCCAAGAATTAGGAGTTGGATATTTTTCTTGAATCAAGTTGTCTTCAAACTTCATTTGTGCTGCATGTTAATACTCATGCTTTGCTCTCCAAATTATGAGTCTATATTTTTACCTATTCACTTCTTAAGAAGTAGTGGGAAGGCACATAAAAATTTAGAGAGCTTTGCTATTAATATTGAGTTCTATATTTTTCAGAGAAAGTAAGTCCTTGATTTTCATTTCAAGCTGTACAAGTTAGCTTTTCATGTTCAAGAAGGACAAAAGCTATTACATGATGAGATACTTAATAATGCAATAGGTCCCTATATTAACCAGCCACAGGGGTCCCTTTTAAAATATACCAAAAATTGGTCAGTCTTTATAGAGGGTATTTGTTTGTTGCAGAAGCTTACAGTTACCAGGCCACAAAGCATAAATTTCTTCCCTCACCAAAGTCCACGTGTTGGAGCAAGACAGATGCCGACGTCTGCAAGAGCTCAGGCTTCTGGGTTCCTCTGTTCCCAGGGCTGCATTTCTCTCCGGGCTTAGCTTCTGTTTCCTCCACAAGTTCAGCTGTAGACCATGAGGCTCTCTACGCTTTTGCGTCTCTCCACAAGGCCAGCTGTAGACTATCGGGTGAACGGCTCACTCCAACATCAGACCTGCTTCTCAAATCTGCTTCTCCAAACCTGCTGCCATTTGTCTAGTCTTTTATACTTGAGACCACACCCACTGAGGGGTGGGGCTCAATGGCCCATGGACAAGGCAGTTAACGCCTCAATCACGCCCAGATTAAGAGATCAGTCTATAAGCATGATTCAATTTATATTTTTGGAACTCATAATTCCATAAACTGTCAAACCATTACAGTCCCCTTCCAGACAAATGTGGTGGTCTCTTCATGTTAAACTCACACCTAAGATAAGATATTGAAAGAAGTAGGAATAAAAACCATATTGTTATTAATATTTCTCAAAGATCAGTATGAACTAAAGATATGTTATTGTTGAATAGGATCAGAAATTATTTAAAAATAGAAACAGAAAGAGAATAAACAATTTCTAATTTTAGTTTTTGTTATGTACTGAGAACTGGGCTAGAGGCTAGAGATATGATGGTTAAGAAAGCTAGAACAGACCCTGGTTGCCTGGACTTTACAGTCTAGATTACTGTAAGAGAAGCATACCATTCCATCTTGGAACTAAGACATCTAAACATATTCCCAACAAATTTTATAGAAAAAATATATGAGATTCTCCTTCTCCTTTTTATTATAATACACAGTACTTTTTGTTCTCTCTATCTCTATACTCATTTTATGATCTTCTAGAGTGTAAATTACTTGACACTACTGTGGGAAAAGTTGAACTGGTTATCTGACATAGATTTTCAGCTTTTATTGATGTGTTTTATTGTTGGGTGGACAATTATAAGCCAACATGTGTTTTTAATGCTATTTATAACAGGAGAACATGTTTTTAAATGGACTTATGTAAAACCTTAATACACAGTAATATCACAGATGTTGTAGTTGAAGAAGCCAATAAGCCCGTCAAATATTGGAATGGCAGAGGCAATAGGAGGCCTGGAAGTTTGACTCTCCTAGTTTACACCCTCTTCTTGCCCTGCTTGCAAACATTGATTACTTCACACTTCCAGACAGATTCTCTAACCAGTGTGAAAGCCACTAATATTAGCAATTATACACCTATTGTAGATTGAGAGGGTTCCCCTGTTCCCCCAAAAATAACTATCAAAAGCTTTTAATTCCAAGCCTGAGATAGTCCATTTCCAGGGCATTCTAGGTCATACCTGCTACAAAAATTGTTTTGTTATTAGATGGACAAGGTTCTTATGTCAGGATACAGAGCCCTTGGATTTTCCAACATCACTCTATAAATTACACTTAAAACTTACAATATTTGGGATCAGTTTTTTGAACTTTTGTATGAATTTTGTTGTTATTAACATCCATTTGAAAAAAGTAAAATATCATTGCTAAATCCATGCCTTTATTTTAATAAAATGAACTTATGTTGTCTTAAGACAATATATTTCACC
Organism: Chaetophractus vellerosus; assembly: GCA_004027955.1. Classification (NCBI taxonomy): domain Eukaryota; kingdom Metazoa; phylum Chordata; class Mammalia; order Cingulata; family Chlamyphoridae; genus Chaetophractus; species Chaetophractus vellerosus. The sequence goes on along the minus strand of PVKH010045141.1, from coordinate 1,599 downwards.
AATGCTTAAAGGCAAGTGTCAGATTTATCTTTGTGACAGCCATGAAAATGCATGGCTCAGATCTCCTGCTCCAGGGTGGACCACAGCTGACTGATGACTTGCTGCTTTATGGATTTAACCCTGTGTCTGTACCAAGGACATTCTTCCTAAGAGGTGGTCCCAGTCAATGGCTGGGCAAAGTGGGCATCCTAACCCTGAAACATTTCTGTCATATAGGGACTTTTTCAACAACATTGCTTCCCCCATTGGCATGGCTGAACCTTTCTGGGAACTATGCTAAAGTTCAATACTCTTCCTACCCAATCATTCTCCTTCCCTCTCTCTTTCATAGGTGTCAGACCTGAATCATGCACTAAAAACTCACTCCATCCTCTTCTATCCCCATTCACTTTATCCTTCACATTCCCCTACCCTGCCCCCAATAAATCTTTTTCAGGTCTAATTCCATTTTGGCTTCTGCTTCTTTCAAAAGCAAACTGACACAATCTTCTAAATAAAACAGGATAAAGTATTATTTCTAGTCCATGTTTCAGAGGCATGAATTTTAAAACATCATTGTACAAAAGTTTGCTTCATAGCTCTAATTTCATTCTAGCTTCTATTTCTTCTAAAAAATATGATAAAAATTATTTCTTGTGACTGTGATTACTTTTAAAAACTTCTCCTTGCATAGATTTATTTTTGAAACATAATTTCTCTCAAAAGTCAAAAGAAACTGTGAATCTATTTTTACTTATAAAACTGCATTTATTGGACAGCATCTTATGATAGCTTCTGTGCTGATCTTCTTTAGAATAACTGAATCAGATGATATTGAGAAGCAAAGAAAATGTTGTAGCAGTACAAGCCCTTGAGAAGATAGTACATATCTGTTCATGAAGCACAATTAAATAAAGCATATGCATTTTTGAGTCTTAGCTAAGGGAACAAAAAAAGAACTGAATAAGAAAAAATATATATTGGAAAATAAATATCTGCACATCTTTGCCCAAACTTCCTGATGAATAACAATGTATCAAAAAAAATAATAATAAATTGTCCCCAAAATCCTATCAATCATTAAAATTCTAATACTCTTAAAGTGGTTAACACTTTATTCTGTAGTATTATTTATCAGAAATGATTTATGATTTTAAACTCTATAATTTCAGATATCAGGTATCAATTTTGTTAGAATTTTTAAATAATTCCCCAGAGCAGTTTCTTAAAAAGCATATAAAATTTTATTTCTCCCCATAGCAAGAGATGTTCAGGGAGATGCCATTTTTAAAAATGCATTCACTGGATTTTTTAGTCAAATGTGATAGATAAAGTATGGTCAATGAGTGAGAACTTGGGAACTATTTTTTGCATAAAAATATTTATTGTAAAAGAGAGTACAGATGAATTTTTATCATTAAAAAATTGTAATGGTGCTGGGAAAACTGAATATCCATATCCAAAAGAAAGAAGATTTATTTCGCACCTTATACAAAATGAACTCAAAATAGATCAAGTATCTAAATGAAAAAGCCACAACCATAAACTTCTAGAAGAAAATGTAGGAAAACATCTTCAAGATACCATGGTAGGCAGCAGTTTCTTAAAACTTACACCCAA